>LMYD01000194.1:0-56281 GCA_001630595.1 Pseudogymnoascus sp. BL308 | reverse complement strand
CAAACCCTGCTTCGTTAAAGTTGTAGATATCCTGCTCTAATATACCATATTTCGCAATTGTGTTTCGTACAAGAGAAAACCACTCTTGAATTATCCTAGGATCTTTACATTTTGCTCGTTTATAATCGTACTTCTAACTAAACTTTGCTTTAATTTCCGTACGACGCTTTATGAAGTTGGTAGTCTAATTCTTCCTAACAGGGCTCTCGCCTCGTTTGGAGAGTAGAAGGTCTGCCATTTCTTGTACACCCTGCAGCCGGGGCGGAAATCCACGCGAATCTAGGTCGAGGATATACCGAACGAGAGCTGACTCTTCGTACGGAGTCAACTTTTGTAAGTTAGGGGTAGAGTCGCGTCAGGAAGTTATTCCATTCATTCTGTTGCTTAGGGTCCTACGTGGCACGTCAAACGACAATGCAGCAGCTCGGACACTCTTAAATTGATGTTCATTTAGTGCCTGGATAGCTAGAAGTAGTCTACCCTCTTGATTAGAGGATTGTGCTTGTGTTGGTTGTGGCATTGTTGACTGTAGCCAAGTTGACGCGTTTTGGTGTTTTGGTGGGCAGCTCGCTTGTGTGGGCAACTCGTATGTGAATTACGTTATAAATTCCACAAATACTTTTAACAACTCGGCTAACGGCATCATATATGCAGCAAACATAATTTTGAAATAATAGAGAAGTTGAGCACTTGAAATCCGTATATACTCCTGTCGCCCCTAAATTTAGAGACGGACTGTGCGTAATAACTAGTGTTTGTAGTAACTATAAATAATAAAAGCCTTAATCACTCAGGCCGCTTTCAAGGGGATAAATTATCGTGAGTTAAAGTTGAAGGAAATAGTTCTTCCCGCTCAAATTGCTGCTGTCGGGTCTTACCTCTGCAAAGTCCTCCTTTGGACTTTTAGGCAGCAAAAATAGCGATAGTTTGTCATCTGTCTCATTCATCTGTCCTTCATCATTCATAACCGTTCTTTCCGTTTGTTGTCCCGTCCGTCCGTTTGTTCTCCTCATACTCACTGTTTGCTACCCCTCTTTCCTTTCCACCTTGCGTTTGTTTCATTGTGGGATATATAACCTGCGTAGAGCCCAGTATCCCCTCTTATAATATCCCAAATCTTCTCATTCTGCAGATAGTTACCTGTCTTGGCCAGCTATCACAGTTGACCCCAGCCACCAACCAACCTCGCAAATACACACCGACTCCCACCCATCAGCAACATACTTGCGCAGACACCAGCAAAAAATCGCCAAAATGCCCCCAAACAAAGAGTCAGGCAGCAATGCCACCTCCGAAAACCCACAGAGGTTCGTCCTTACTTCCCCTACTTGATTCACCTCCCCCTTGCTTTCCATCTGCCTTACTTCCCCTTCGTGTCCCCCCGCAATTGGCTTCCCCCATTCACCTCACATCCTCTCGGCTTTCTAGTATCTGCAATTAACGCCCCGCCTCACAGCAACTCCAAAGCCTCTTCTGACGGCCCACCAACAAACAGCGGCATCGTCAAAGATGGCTGGGGCAGCCGCTCAGAGTTCCAGCGCACTTCGGACTAGGCATGACACCGGAGGACATTGACGAGGGAACGCGCATCCTCGAATCCTTCCGTAAGGCTGATACTGAGGACTGGGAAGAGGCGCAGAAGACCGCGTCGGGGGGTGGAGGAGGGAAGTAAACCTTCAACCCTGAGGCCGTGAAGGAATTGTCATCAAGACAGCATTTCGGGGATTCCTTCTAGAGGACAGCTTAGTTACCAGGTGCCGATTATCTCTACTCTCATACAGAGTAAATCATAAAAGTACTCGTAACATCGCGATAAATCCTCCACAGATGACGTTGTGCCGTATTTCGTATAGTATTTTCCAGAAGAAGAAGTGAGAGGCACTGTCATGTTTGTGATGTGCACGCATAATGCAAGGGATGCTCCACTTAGTCAGCGGGTAGCGCGTTGTAGGGCGGGAAGTTATTGGTAGGGGTTCGTGGGCCAAGTAGCACCAAGGCACCGCGTGGCCGACAAGAAAGATAGCTGCGTTTCCAAACGACGACCTCAATTCTTTTTGCCTTCTGCCTTATGGCTCTGTCTGTAACTGCAACACTTTACCTTCGTTTTGTTCTTTCTTTTGCGACTATTTTCTTTGGATCAGGCATTCACAACCGCACACGAACCACGCCAACAGCATAGCCATGCGTCCCGCCCCCCTCAGCCTTGTCGGCCTCGCCTTGACCACCCTCTCTGCTGCGCAGAAAGCGACCGTCACCCTCTTCGTCCCGGGCACCGAGGATGATTCTCTTCTTGCGTCCCTTATTGGCTCCGTAAGGACATGGCTTTCCCAGATTCCTAGGAGCCCATTGCTAACAAAGTCAGGACGCAACAGCTACCACATATGCCGTTTCCTGCGACACCAGCGACGACGCCGAAGCCTGCAACGTCGAAGGAACAATAACGCTCACCGAGGGCGCCACGACAGCGAAATACACCATTGCCCCTGTGGTAGACCCGAACGGCGAAACTGCTTTGTACGAACCCCTTCCTCACAACCATCTGCCTCATGCGGCCGCCCCTCCACCATTGAGCCCTTCTCTAGAGTCAAACACACCTAGCTAATATCCATAAAGTGCGGGGAAATTTGAATGTTCCCTAGCAGGCACCACCTCCGCAGTTTGCACCGAATCCCACGGCGGCAGCGAGGCCAACTTCCCGGGAGTTAGCACCGAAACATACATAGGTACCGACCAGCCCTATGTTCCCGTAACAATCACGGCGCGCGCGATCGGCGCCAACCGCATCTCCTCGCCATCAACCACGGGATCTGGTGCGGAAGCGACACAAACATCGGGCGCAGGCGCGGACGCGGACGCGGGTGCGGGTATATCGGCTGCGGATGGGAAGGGCTCGGGAGACGCGGCGACGACCACGGACTCGGGACCGGAGGGAGTGAGCACAGGGGCAGCTGCAGCTATTTCACAGGGCGCGGGGTGGGTGTTGGGCGGGGCTGCTATGGCACTGGTGATGCTGTAGGGCGTTTATTGCGGGACATGGGATATTTTGGAAGGAGGTTGTTGATACTGGGTTTGCGAACTTTAGGAGCTACTGGGCACGGGCTGGGGGAGTTATATTACAGCTAGGAGCTCACACAATTTGATTCATAGACATGCAACCATCGAGGCCGGATATTCGATCTTGAATGCAATCCGATCTATGAACCCGCGGAGTTCCGGATTGTCCTTTTCCACTGCCGATGATTAGCCAGGGGGAGAGTTAGTAAACAAGAAAATCGAGTCACGTGAGCTTTAATTGGATGCTTCGGCCCGTCACCCGAACGTTCGTTCTCACACTCGTAACCGGTGCATATAGCTCAGGTATATATTCGGAGGTATGGACGGCATAATGTAAATACCAGCTTTCTACGAGGCATTGCCATCATTGCGCCCTGTGGAACCGTGAAATATATTTGCAATGGCACTACAAACCGTCGATGTTCCAACAGCAACAACCGTACCCTCCCCAACACATCCACCACCTTCTCACTTAGAAGATGGATATCCCATGACCGCCGTCTCAAAATCCAACACCCTGAATAACCCCACCAACCTTACTAACTCTGACCCTGAAGAATCGCCTCTAACCCCCTTCCTCAAGGTCAAGCTCGCCAGCGCCGCCTTCGCTTTCTTCACCGCCGGCGTCAACGATGGCAGTCTCGGCGCCCTGGTTCCCTATATCCTACGTACATACGACATTGCCACCGGCTCCATCGCCATCCTCTTTGCCTCCGCCTTTGCTGGCTGGGCCGTTGCCGCTCTCGTCGCAGGTCTCTCGCGGACCAAGTTCGGGAGCGGAGGCGTACTCATGCTCGGCGCGTTCATGCAGCTCCTCTCGCACGTGTTGCGGGTGTGGGTGAGCCAGCCCCTCTGATCGTCAGATACAATATCGTTAGCATAGCTAACAGAACAGACTCCACCATTTGCTCTCTTCGCAGTAACATTCTTCGTAGCCGCCCTCGGCGCCGCCTTCCAAGACGCACAGGCAAACGCCTTCGTCGCGACTGTCAAATCAGCACACCGCTGGCTTGGCGTCATACATGCCAGCTATGGAGCAGGATGCGTCGTTGGTCCGCTCGTGGCGGCTGCGATTGCGTCGACGCGGCCAGAGCAGTGGGCGCTGTTCTACAGATTTGCGATTGGGATTGCGGGGCTAAATATGGGGCTTGTGACGTTGGCATTTTGGGAGGACGCGACGTTTTGGAAGAAAACTGTTGATGAGAGTGCAGAGGAGAGCGAGGAGGAGGCTCAGGGGAGCTTTGGGAAGGCATGGGTGGAGATGCGGGAGACAGCTGCGCAGAAGGAGGTTTGGCTTCTGAGCGTCTTCTACTTCTTCTACTTGGGTCTGGGTATTACGCTTGGAGGTATGTGTTATAGCATCTCATTCCGGCGCCCTTGGTTTTGTTTTAGGAGAGTCGCTAACTTTGCTCGAAGGCTGGCTTGTTGAATATCTCGTCACTGAGCGACACGGCGAGCTGTCGAAAGTGGGATATTTCTCTACAGTCCTATACGCGGGGATGACGCTTGGCCGACTAATTCTCGTTGAGCCCACACACCGATTTGGCGAGAGGCGCATGCTACTGATTTACTCAGCGATGTGCCTTGGTCTGCAGATAATCTCATGGAGAGTGAACAGTATTGCCGCGACTGCCACGTGTGCGACATTGATGAACTTCTTCCTGGGCCCATTCTTCGCTGCTGTAAGTTTTCAATCTGTTGCTATGAAAAGATCGGTGCTGCCCTGTGCATAGCGCGGGGAAGGAGAAAATAGTGCTGACTGGAATATCAGGGTATGACGACGGGGAAGATGTTGATTCCACCCTCAAAGTTGGCGCCATCACTTGGTTCGTATTCCTTGCCCCTAACATGGAAGTCGAATTAACAAAGGGTTCTAGGAATAGTTTTTGTTGTAGCCCAAGCTGGTGGTGCTGTGTTTCCAGCTGTTACTGGCGTTATTGCAGCGAAGGCTGGCGTAGGAGTCTTGCAGCCAATGATGGTTGGTTTGATCGTCGCCATGGCGATATCATGGGCCCTTGTGCCAAAGCCCGAAAGGAAGGAAGATTAGTCCTGGTGACTTGTCTGGAGGGAAACTTTGAGCCCAGTGACAATATTAGTGGATATGATACAGGGCTGTATTTATCAGCCACAGTAGGTTAGACATTTACTGTCGCTTACAAGTGCTCAAGACCAATCGTCCACATAAAAATACAAAGAGAGATATGGGATCGTGCCAGTTATTGCAGATTAGATGCCTTCTATCCACCTATATTCACGCGCCAGGCTCCAACGCTCCATGCATAAAGCTACGCCAGTCCCCCTAACTACCTTCCTCATCCCTATGCACTCTACTGCCACCCCTGAGCAGCACCCTCCCACCCTGTCTCCGCCTCCACCTCATCCCCATCCGACCCCGCTATAATCTCCATCTTTTCCAACTCCCTCCTAAAAAAGTCTCCCTCCCCACCATCCATCGAAACCTCCCCGGCCATAACCTCCTTATACCTCCTCACATTCCCCCAATGTGTCAGACTCCTCAGAGCCTGCTCCAACGGCAACGCCTCCTCCATATCCCCATCAACATCACTCCCACTGAGCCACTCGTCCCTCAGGTCCGGGCGACAATGCAAGTACACCGCTGTAATGACGCGCATATTACCCTGCCGCCACTTACGCCCACAGTACGGCACCTGGCTCTTGAACAGCTTGAGCGTGTACAAGCGCAACTCGTGCTGCGGTACCTTCAGCGCCTTCTTGATGATGTTGCTGCTCTTGTACTGCACGAGGAGCAGATTGCGGTGAGCTTTGCCCTTGCAGATCTTCTGCATCACACGGAGCAGTGTGATGGCGCTGTAGAAGTTGCGCCAGGAGTAGTTCGTGCTGGGCGCGGCGGGGACGATGGGGATTGGGGCGCCGTGCTCGTCGACTTGGAGGGGGGAGTGGATTGCGGAGGGGCTGCGATAGGTGACTGCTGAGAGCTTGTCGTTTGCCGAAGATGGCGAGAGGCGATTGCGTTTTATGGGAGGAGGGGCTGCATCGTCTTCCGATTCGGAGTTCTCGGCTGGGGGAGGGGTGCCGGGGTGTTTGCTGGACTTGTTGCAGTAGGTGAAGAAGGAGAGTGCGGCGCGGTCGGAGTCAGTGTCAACGAGTTTGTCAACGTCTTGGTGGGCAAAAAGCTTCAATATCAGGGGGAGGTAGTTTGAGTCCAGGAGGAGTTGAGTGAGATACTCAAATTTGAGTACATCTTGTGGGTTATCAGTATCGGAACCTAAGTATAAGAGCAGCGGAGAACTTACAAGACACTTTAAACCATTTCAGGAGAACCAGAAGAATTCCAGAAACGGCTTTCAGTGTAATTTCCCTTTGCCTCAGTGCCTCTAAATCATCAATTGGTAGATCGCGAACGTCAAATACCGCTGGCTGGGAAGGGTTCTGAGCCTCTTGAGTATGGGCTGGTCGTCGTTGACCAGCAGCGTTATTTCGTAAATTGGATTCCGACTGGAAGCCTGGTTGGAGGCCATTTTGTTGCTGAGGCTGTCCCGTAATTGGCTGGGTGATCAATGCGGTGACATTAGCCAGAACAGCCTTGAGTAATACAATCACCAGTGATTGCAACTGTGGGAGCGCAGTTCCCTAGAAAATGTTAGTCCAAGGGTGGCACTACGCACTTGGGAATGCGATGTGACTTACGTAGAAATCTTCAACCACTTCAAGGCGCTTTTTTACATCTTCGCTCACAGGCCTCGATCCAAGGTCCAGTTCGACCTTCTTTTCCTCCTCTTCATCTTCTCTTCCCAAAGCTTCCAGTCTTCTGGACAGCGCTTCGTCTAATTCCAATTCATCGACGTCAAAGTCTGGGTCACCGTCGCCACCCTGTCCATCCCATCCCCTTTCATGCTTGAGAAAAGCTTCTCGCTCATCCCAAAGTTGACGCATCGCTCTCGTCATCTTCATTCTCTTGGCAAATAGTTCTCCAGCCTCCAGGATAGAAGCAGGGATCTCACTGCCTTCCCATTTTCGGCCGACTAACTCACCTTGAAGACCTGCTGTGCCTTTGCCGCCCGCATTGTTGCTCGTACTATCCAAAGGCGGATACATAAATGGGAAGTTCTGGTTCGTTTGATAATTTTGCTTCTTGCCAGCCTTTCCGCCCACTGGTGGTGAAGGCGGGGGTGAAGGCGCTGGCGTGGCAATGTGTACGGGTTGGTGGAGAATAGAACCACCACTGTTGGCAGTTGCAGGGGTTGGTATAATGCCATTTTGACCAGTATTCCGAGGGGGGTGGTTTGGCAATGGAGGTAGTATCGAGTTATTATCAAGCTCGAGGGGAAGAAGCGGCGCTGGTGGTATATATGCTGGGTACTTTGAGGTGATTTCTTGTCGGAAAATGTGGTAGTCCAAAGGTGACGCGGTGATCAATTCACTCTTCTTTCCTTCTGCTTGGAGGTTCTCTGCAACAGCAGCCTTCACAGTGTCAAGCTCGCTCATATTCCCAAAAATAAGTAACAAGGATTTCCAGAAGAGATTAAAGATCTGATTGGTCAGTCGCAACTTGTTAAACAGAGACTGGAGGACAAACTTTATTTTGTGGCAGTTCAGGAACGTCATCCCAGCGAAGTCTTGCAACAGTTGTGAGGAGATAGTCCAAAAGGTTGGGCTTCAGAGAAACTACAGTTCTTGTTAGCCAAGGTATTAGAAACGTAACTCATTTATACATACTGAGAGCTTCTTTCGTGGCAGAGAACTCTTCGGGCCATGTTAATGTGACGTGGATCAGGATGTACATGACTGTCATGGAGTTGTCGATTTCATCCGGCAACTGCCCAATGCCTTGGAGCATTTGAGACTCCCGTAGCTCACGGTAGCCCTCGTCCCTGTGTTGTCAGTAAAGAACAAAAGGCGACATTCATACGTTTCACGTACCTGACCCCATCCAGAATTGCTGCCATCGCCTGAAATGCAGCAGCAACCCCCCCACACTCAGTGACTAGAGAAACGCCATCCTTCATAGCATCGATCTGGCTCTTCGTGGCCTGGCTCCTGATTTGTGGCTCTTCTTCCCCCACACCCAGGTCCCTCAACGCATGTGCAAGAGGCTTCGCCGTCCCAGCACTCTCATCCCAAACACCAAGCAATATATGCATAATCCTCTGTAAGCTCTTCCTCCTCCCTCCCGCGTCCCCTTTCAGGCCCTCACACTCCCTCCTTACAAACTCGCTCTTGATGCCCTTCTCCTCCTCCATCCATAGCTTCTTGCTACTCTGCTTCCACCTCCCTCCCCAACACACCCTTGCCCGGTTCACCCTGAGGCTCTCTGTATTCCCATACCCAAACCATTCATCGATCTCTTCCTCGAAGCTTGCCGTATCCGCATAAGTGAAGGCATACGATGTGGGTTCCACGCGCGGGAAATCGGACACAATGCGCTTCAGCTGCAAGAGCGAGAGTGAGTCGTCGGGGTGGCCCACTTGCTGGGGCGCTGGAGGCGGCGGGGGCTGGTGCGGTGGGGGAGGGGCGACTTGGTTGCGTTGGATTTGGGGTCGACCGGGGTTGGGTTCGTTGGAAAGGGGTGGTCCAGGCGGAGGGCCGATGTCGACGACGCCTGTGTCGGCGATGTCTGCACTGAGAGCAGCATCGAGGGTGGCATCGAGGGTGGTGTCTTCGGGAGCTGGGTCGGAGGGGGGGACAGAGGGGGCTGGCGTGGGCGGCGGAGGCGCATTCTGGGAGTTGCTTGGGCTCCAGAGGCCGGTCATGGTGGCGGCAATGGTGGTTAAGGCGCTGCCAGTATCGGTCACGTGTGTGGACAGCGTCTATTCAATGGTGGTGTTGAGAAGTTGTCCATGCATCTTTAGAGCTTGGGACAAGGAGTATACAGCACAAAGGCCAGCCAGGATTGAAAGCTCTGGCTCCCTGGCTTATCGCGGCTTTTCTCCACAATCGTGGTCGCGATTGTACCTCGCCTGATAAGGCTAGCGTGCTTGATATATTTGGAGAGCTTCTGCTTCGTTAATCCTCGCTTCCTGTAACCAAAAAAATGTGCCTGCATAATATTGCATGTCTATACAGAACGGCAGTACAATTTCTACTGCTTTTCTAGATTTATGGATTGAAACAAAATATATATAAAAAATGCAAAAAAAAAAAAGTAGACTTTATTCATCTTAGATGAATGGTTCTTTCCGAACCGGGGAGTCGAACCCCGCGCAACCGCGGAATCTATTCAAGCGAACTTGAATGTTGAGAGGCGGATATGTTACCGATACACCAGTTCGGATTCTTTGATGTAATGGACTGGGTTATTTCGCTACATATATGGCGAAAGGTGCGACCCGCCAACCACTCACCACATCGCTCTTGCCACTTGTACCACTATAACATGACCCATTCGTAGCATCTAATAGCAGGCATAAATAATTATACTATATCTAACCATTTTATTAAATTATTATAATTATAGTTACCAGTATGGTAGAGTAGCCTCTAATTTAATAGTTGTTCTCTACGTTGATTGAAATAATAATTTTCAAATATATAACTTATAGCTATAAACTCTAGTTAAATCAAAATTCCCATGTTTACATACAACTGTATCCTTGGTAGTCGACTGCTAGGGATTTTTTAGTGAAGAACCAAGCTCCAAAATGACTACAGACTTGAAATTTAAGGGGAAATTATAAATACATCTACTTGACGTTCTAGAATACTTTTTACGGGCCTTTTAACTGTAGCGTCTGGGGTAGTTCCCTGCCAATTTTGATAGGTGGCATTACAATCGGCCCGTCGTCATTGTGCTGTAAGAGGCCGCCAGAGCTCGAACCACCCACTTTAATCCGTTTGCGACGGCTCCCAGCACGTCCAGAGTTGGCCTTCAACACATATCTGCGTCCCTGAGAATCGCAGAGCCACTCGTTCGATCTGCCACAGAGAAATCGGGACTGAATCGCCATGGTGCCAGCAATTGCGTCGGCGAAAGTGACGCTCTCATATCCCGTCTACGCTTGCGACTTCGACCCGAACGATGCCACACGGCTTGTGGTGGCAGGAGGCGGCGGTGCGGGCAAGAATGGCGTAGGAAACAAAATTGTGAGGCGCTTCTCGTGCTGTGGAAGAGATTGTGGCTCCATGCTAACGCGTTGCACCTGCAGTCAGTCCTCGATGCCTCTGAACCCGACAACCTTGGAGAAATTGCCGAAACTGAGCTCAGCAAAGAGGAGGACAACCCCACGAGCTTGGCTGTGAGCAAGACGGTCAGTGGCTTTACATTTATCTACGCCGGCGTCAACTCGAGCACCAAGGATGTCGAGAAGGGAAACAACGAGCACTTTCGCGTCTATGCGCTTGGCAAGAAGCAGAAGAAGGGTAGCCCGATTATCCAAGAGGTTTCGCGGGAACAGCTCTTCGTCTCGAATGATAAGGCCACATATCAGCGCCTATTGAGGCTGTCGCGGCCGTCGGAGAAGGGTGTCCAACTCGGCGTCGTCGCGACGGGCTTCGCAAACCCCTCCAAGCTCGCCATCTTCGACACAGCAGACGGCAAGAAATCCTTGAGCTCCCGCGGGGTCATCGAGCTGGATAAGGAGGCTGAAGACGTCGATGTCATCCAGACTGGCCCCGAAGAGTACAGCGTCGCGTACTGCGACAACCACAGTATCTTCCTGAAGATCATATCACCCAAAGCAGAGCTCGAAAACGCTATCTCCATCTACGACATGCCCGGTTCTGTCGGCAAGCGCGAACCCGGTTCCCCGCCTCCATCGTCATTCCGCTCCCTCCGCTTCCTCACCCCCAACTTCCTCGCCGTGCTCATCAACAACCCCGCCCGCACCGGCGCCCAGATCCGCATCCTGCGCATCACGCTCGAGCCCACAGGTTACATAGCCAACCCTGCGCAGACGCTCTTCCTGCCCAAGAAAGTAACACAGGCGACGGGACTCGCAGTCGCAAACTTGAATCCGCCACCTATCGCGGGTGGTGTGCAGGATAACGCGCGTTTCGTGCTTGCTGTTGCGGATCAGACTGCCATCTCAATCGCAACGTTGGACTACCAGGTCTCTCACGCCGTCACGTTCATGGCCCCACCGAAGCTGTTAACACGCGTCGAAGATGTACACCCAATGCAAATCACCGGCCTGGCATTCGCGCCGTTCACTCCAACCGACAAGGAAAGCTCAGCTCAAACACTGCGTTTGGCCAGCGTGAGCGTAGGCAACACAGTAGTCGTGCAATCCCTCCCCCTCTCCTACTCACAAGAAAAGAAACTATACCACCTCGCCATCAAATCCGCCCGCACAGCTCCTGAATTCGGAGTCCGCAATGCCATCTCCGTCTTGGCCATCGTTGCCATTGGCATCCTCCTCCAAACTATACTCGAGCTGAGCGGCCGCAGCCGCACTATCCTCGGCGCGGAAGAGCGCCTCCCGACTGTTATCCGGAATTACCTCACCACCCGCGAGCCGGCCCACTGGCAGCGCCCAAACGAGGGTGCGAGTAGCGGTGGCGCCGCGACCTACGAGGCGTTCGCTGACCACCCCGTCGCATCGCTTCTGGCGGCTCTGCGCTCGGAAGCCGCAGAGGGACAGCCGATTGTGATGAGGCCAGCGGTTGGAGAGCGTGGAGCTGACGAGGAGACCGAGAAGCTTGCGATGTTCAATGCCGGGGATGAGGAGGCCGCGAGGGAAGAGATTGAGCGGGATGTCAAGGCCGGGGCTGGGGGACCGATTGATGCGCGTCTTCATGACGAGGAGGAGCACGGGCCACACGAAGGGCGGACGTGGGAAGAGCTTGGAGAGGAGCAGAAGAAGGCGTGGGAGAGGAGGTTGAGGGAGATGGGGCACTGGGCGGGGGACCTGCCAGAGACACTGTTTAAGGGAGTTTTTTTCAGTGAGATTGCTGGGGCGGTTGGGAGGGGGATTGCGGGGATGTGAGGATGTGAGAAGTTTTGTATACGGTCGTTGTGTGTGTAGTATTTTTGTGTAGTTAAAATGATATATGTACAGCATCTTGTTCGCAGCTTCAGTTCTGTACTTCTCCATCTCTCTCTGATATACCATCTTTCGCACATTCTCCCTCGGCCGGTGCGCCCCCTCTCTCCACATCCTCGGCCAGTCTATAGCATTGTTAGAATCCTAAAGGAGGACCATCAATTCAGCAAGGGACTTACGCGTCAATCATACACTTGATCTCAGCAATGTCATCCATCTCCACGCCCAGCTGCTCAGTCTTACACTGGTACTCCCAAAGCACAACCCTTCTTTGTCCTGTAGCGCGCCGATATTTCTCCTTGAGGTCCATGGTGAACATGGCCGCCGCGCGCATCTCGGCCCATTTAGAGCGTATTCTGCAGGTCTCATAATACTCAGTGCGGTTTGCGATGTCGACGGCGAGGAGCTTGTGGACCCCCGAGAATAGTGTTCTTGACTGTGGATATCGTTAGTTTTTGGCTGGGCCGCCTGATGGAGTGGATGTTTCATAGATTGACAAGTTGAGGCGTGAGAAATTGTCGACCAACAATACGTTTTGAAATGCAACGCCATGCGATGAATTGATAGGCGTAAACTAAGAAGGGCGGCGAAACCTACGTCTTCAAAGTTCTCTTTGTGCTCCTTTAGAATCTCAATTTCATCCTCCGTCAGGTGAAACCTTGAACATTTTCCGCACTGTCTTCCGATCCATAGTTTCCAGAAAGACTTGGCCTGGTCACACTGCTCTTTCATCTCATCATTCCAGAAGGGCTCCTCAAGCCTAATACAAGTCATGTCAGCTTACTGGGGCAGAACAAGTTATTACATTCACCTTACGTTGGATCTTCTTGGATGGAAGCCATGCTGTAGGTCTTGGCAGATCTTGACGTGAGAGAGTGTGCGTGTAGGTAGTCATGTTAATAAAGAATCGGTTCTGCCTATTTGGGAAGCTAGCAAATACAACATAGATAAGTATCGTATCAGCTGGGTCACTACTGATCCTGAGATACATGACAGTTACTCTCTAGAGGATATCCTTTCATAGACGCTAAGAGGGGAAACCTCCCAAAGAGCAACCCTCCAAGATACCTCTAGCGATAGAACCCGACTGTATCATTATTTCAGGCGAGCCCCATTGATTTAGAATCCATGCAGAGAAGCTACGCCTGAACGCTGGTGCCTATTCACTCGTTTAAATGGAAAAATATTCTAAATGGGGCTATTTCTTTAAAGGTTTCATCTCAAAACCCTACCATGAAATCTTGCAAATAAAAGCAGAGGAATAGTCACTTTAGCTTATAAATATAAATAGTAAGGATCATTTTAATCTAGATCTATACGTCAAATTCCGATAGCGAACGTCCGCATCAGAAAGCTAATCAGTCCTCTTTAACTGCCCGAGCCTTCCATATTCTTTCTTTCGGCAGAAGATAATCACCACCAATTGTTGCCTTGCATACCCCGTACAAACCTTGCAGGGGCCATATGCTCCAGAAAATAGCTACGAGCCATAGAAGCCATGAGTCTTTAATGGCCTTTTCCTCACTAGCAAAATCCACCTTGACCTTGTCATATATACTCGGAAGGTATGAAGCTCCATATTTTGATCTTAGAGTATCATATGCCTTCCGGTCGAAGATACTCCAAAACTCATCCTCGGTGTAATATGCATGGGCATAAAGCCACTTATTCCCGCCTAACGAATTGACCTTCTGCTCTAGGCGGCGATTTATATCCACAAATTCCTGAGAATCAGTCCGGCCTGGTCCCCAAATGCCAAAATTCAGGAGATACTCTGGAGCATCTGCATTCGCAGCTTCGGCAAGGAGACCATGCGGTGAATCCTTCCTTTGGCCCCGTTGCTTTAATGGGCATAGCCATAAAGGATATAGCCCAACGTTGCCGTCGAGCCAGTCCACGAATTCGTCTGCTGCAGGATATGGCACTGCAACGTCTTGAATTATATATTGCTTGGAAAGCCCGCTTTGGTGAAGAGCATGGTACATGACACGCGTATGCATGAATTTATCAAGCACGCCACGGGTGATGCTGTTGAACGGCGTGATGAAGTATTTGAATGCGTACATCCCAACCCAGAAGCCCCCACGGTCATAACGGAAGAGATAGTCTACGAGCGGGACTATCTCTGTAGCAGGAGTGTTTCCGGCGGGCTGGGCAGTCAACTTCTTTGCATGGAGATAAAACCAAGGGTCTCTGCGGCGAGTAAAGCGCTGTGCTGAGGCCTCTTGGCCGTGGCTCTCAACTAGGCGCCCAGAACAGACAACGATCCAATCCTTTGCGAAAACTATCCCATCGAGATAATCGTTCGACTCCTGCTGCGATTCTTCCTGTAGTTTCTCAACTGCCTGTGACATACTACTAAGCTTGTGATACTTCAACTCAACATGAGTCTTTGCATCCACTAATTGAATTTCGAGTAGAGTGATAACTCCTAAAGTCCCAAATGACGCGGCCGCGCCCCAGAACAAATCCGGCTTATCACTACTCGATGCCGAAACAGTCTCGCCATTAGCAAGAACTATTTGGATGCGTATAACAGTGCGATCGAAAAAGCCATATTTAAATGAGCTACTCTCGCCAGAAGTTCCGGAGAAGCCGCCGCCAGCGGTTATACCAGGAAACTCCATAACAACAGGTGGCACAAGACCGAACGGGAGCGTTGCAGCAACGAGACTGTCCATTGGCACATTTGGTTCAACTAACGCAGTCTTCTTCTCTTTGTCCACTTTCAAGACATTGGTAAGCCGGCTTGTATCAATGATGTTTGAGCGGTTGTACTGGGACCGTCGGGTGCTATTAGTAGAACCATGGTAGATTCGAAAGGGTTGCTGCCTGTCGTGGAACTGGCGTACCCTACTAGCAATGACAGAAACTGCCGCCTCGTGGGTTTCCATGTTAAAGGCTAGATTTAAGTATAGAGAAGAGAGAGATTATTTTGGTGTTTTTGGACGTGGGAGCTTACATATAGAGTGGACGAGAAGCTGTGACGTCGGAAGGATCGCGCTACCTACGGAGGCCAGTACTGTGGCAGGGATTATGGGCCATTGGACTTCTTCGACTTGCGATTCCTGTCCTCATCCGTCGAAGATACAGCAACTCAGGGTCTAGGACGCCCTGTCGAAGCCAAAATCTCAGTTATCAATTGCCAGACTCTGAAAGCGAGGAAAGCAATCCCAGGCACTATTAGCATAGAGGTGCAGTTCAGGGCCTATAATCACAAAAAGTAATGTAGAAAGCGATAATGAGTACAATACAATCCCGGCATTCCCACGGTCCTGCGCTGAAATATATACCAAAGAATCCCGAAAGAGCACATCCGTACGCCATCTAAAGTACCTCCCACTCACTGCTTCTAAATTACATGCATGCCATTAATAATATTAACCACCCAGCCTTCCTCCGCTCCCACCTTTTGCCTACTATCCGCTAGCAGCAGCCTTATCTCCCATTACATCGATATATCCTCGTCCCTTCTTCCCCTTCTTAGCCCTGTCTCCAGCCTTTCGCGCTACCGGCGGGCCAAGCAAGTCGTCAATGCTACTCGCATTGCTCATGCCTGTATTTGGCCGACTCGATGGGTTGCTCCCACCACTAACACTCCTTGTCGAGGTATTGCTGAAGTTTCTCTGCAATACAGGCGGCTCTAGACTTCCGACGATTGCCGGTGGTTCACTCTGTGTGCCCGGTATCGCAAACGACCCCGGCGACCCAGCCCTAACTGGTGGTGTACTTTCGTAGCTGGAAGACGAGGCAGACCGTGGTGCACTCGTAACTCCCACCCCCGGGGGAGCAGAACCGGCCTCGCTTCTCGGCGGCCCTGCTTTTGGTGGTGGCGGAGTGATACCGACTTTCGCCTGCTCGTCTTTTCCACCTTTCTTGTTGATCCATCGCTTCAATTCCGGATCGTAGTAGAACGAACTTGCCTCACCCAATTTTGCTTTGATGGGTTTGCCGGGCTGGGCCTGCTGGGGCTCAGCGGGACTGGCCTCTCTCTTCGAAAACCATCCAGTGAGACCCCATCCCTTCTTTTGTGGCTGAGAAGAAGAACGTTTTTCTGAGGTCGGTTAGCTAACGGTATATATCAAAGGGAGATTGTCGTAAAGCACTTACCATCTTCCTCAGCGGCCTTCCGGAAGGCCTCATCCGCCGCGCGGTCTTTTTCTGCCTTCGTCATTTCACCAGCTCCTCCCGAGGGCTTTCGAGGCGTTTCATCTTCATCATCCATAAAGCTTTTCTTTTTCGGCCCAGTATCAATCGGCGAGCTTGGCTCGTCATTCATCTGGTTAGGCTCATACGACGGGGGGGTATAGCCGTTCTGTTCGGGTGGCGAGTACCCTGCTGATGCTGGAGCCTCAAACGATGCTGGTGGTTGCGCCTCGTAAGGATTATATGCCGGTGGCTCAAATGAAGAAGGCGTAATGGGCGCCAGAGGATAGTTCCCGGAAGTATCTATGGCTCCAGATGTCTGAGGCGCATGGTATCCATCATGGCCACCGTCCATCTTGGGCGGTTGGGCTTGGTTATACTCGGGTGCGCGATATTCGTTCGGGCTAGAAGCGTACGACGCTCCATACTGTGGCGCGTAATCCGCATGAGATGTAGGGGCCAGCTGCGGAGCTGGCGCATACTCGGGATGGGATGTTGGTGCGTAACGAGAATCAAAAGACCCCGAAGATACGACACGAGAATCCGATGCTGGATATTGCTGTCCGTGAGGTGCCGGTATTGGCAGGCCAATGTTTAAGCCGGCGTATGGGCTACCAGCAGGCGAGCCGAACGATGAGCCCATTGCTGCGTTAGACCCATATGATCCTCCAGGAGCATAGCGTGAGACCGCCTTCCCCCCAATTGGAATAGGTATGGCGCCGCTGGTTGTGTTGGGGATGTTGCCTTGGGAATAAATATCGGCAACAGATGGGGTGCGGCTGATTGTCGGCGTACCCCCTGCGATTCGGGCAAAGGGACCAACATCGCCACTAATATCATCACCTCCAGCTACACCCTCGTCCTTTTCATCGCCAGCAACGAACTTGTTAAACTTCGTCCAGACGCTGCTAGAAACTTTATCGATACTTGGCTTAGCAATCCATGATGATGTTTCGTCTTTCGGTGATTGCTTCAGGCGCTTGCTGAGGTCATCAAGTTCCGACACCAAGAGGGGGTGATGATATGTAGACCTCCTGGTCTGAGAGGTAATGGACGATGCAATAAATTCGCAATACTCCAACGCCTTACTCTTCTGGCCAAAGGCTGTGAGAAGCTTCGCATGCTGCATCTTGTAAACTGCAAGGTGTGGTATTGAAATCGGGACACTGGAGGTGCTTGATAGTGATTGGCCGAATTCGTATATTTCACTCAAAAGGATAGACTCGGTATCTTTGTCGAATCCGTACGGGTCCCGTTGGTGATCTGCACCAACCAAGACGATATCTGATTGCGAATCATCAACCCCTCCGAAGACGGATCGAGAACGTGCAAAGATGAAGCAAATATGAGCTGCTTCCGATCTACCATAGCCAGCGAGAAGTTTGCCAATGGATTGAATGGCTTTGCTATCATCCGCGCTCCTGTTGCTTAGAATCAAGCCAAGAGTTTCTCGCCAATGGTTCAGGCCCTCTACGGCGCTCTTTGACGGACCGGTTGCGGCAGACGTGCTCACCATCTGGAACCCAGCCCGGGCAGATGGAGGGACGAGCTCGTCAACACACTCTTCGTGGTTACCAGCAAATATTTCGTAAAGCGCGGCCAAGGACTCCGTGTTCTCTCCGATATTCTTAACTTCTTTCTGGACGAATTCCTGGGCAACTCGCTTGTAAAGATCTGGCGAAATTGTATTCGACAGTAACAATGCATGCGCCCATAACCTGTTGTCGACTGCTGACCACACAGCTTTCTCTCGTTCGCCCTTGAGGAGCTGTTTCCTAAGAGTGTCCACAGCAACAGGATCAACTGGGTCTGCCAATGCTGTCGAGCCAGCAGCTCTGTGTATGCCGCCCAAATCTGCCCCGATAGCAAAGGGTGCAGAAGTTGCGCCTTCAGTATCAAGTTCTGGAGAAAGAATCGATCTTACGGCCTTATCAGCCTCTGCATTGCCCTCCAAAACCCCGTTATTCTCGACGAAAGCCTTCAAGATCTTCCACAAAACGACCCTCTCCTCCTTTCTCATGTCGTCGTGCGACAGGTTCGACAAAGACCGGAGATGATCATTTTGTCGCTCCAACGACTCAATGCCTGTTTGTAGCCAGGTCAAGACATCCTTCTTCTTGGCTTTCCCCTTAAGTGGGCCAGGGAAGTTGGAAGTACGCTCATCGAGAGCGTATATGTCTTTAATGCTCCGTACCTTGACCTCTCCTGGGCTCGGTTGGATCATGGGGACGTTGCTTCCCATCCCATACCGTGGTACTTCTTTTGGGAAGGAGGTTATAACAGTGCCACCGGAACCCCATGCGAAGACAGGGGCACCTTTCCAGCGTTGCAAGGGATCGTGCTGACGACCATCGGTCGGTTCAATATAATCTAATCCCTGCGAGACAGTTCGGGCATGGACCTTCTGTGTTGGTGCGGCTACTTCCGCGGCTACAGGCGCATATGCTCTGTTTTGCCGCGGAGATGTAGGGCTTTGTACAGATGACGACGATGGGCGAGGAAGAATTTCCCCAGACGTGACTCTTGAGCGCGGACCAGATGTAACAGACCCTGGGGATTGGGTTTGTGACCTCTTGGGAGGTTGAAATGCTGGTTCTTCCACTTCAGTGAGTGGTTCGCGGTTGTCTGGAGCGTGTGATAGAGATCGTTTTGGAGGGGACATTAACCCTGACTCATACGGGCTTTGCAAAGGAGCAGTAAGGCCGGGCCGCAATTGAGATGTCGCTTGAGATTCCTGTGGAGATAACCCAACTTGGTCCTGGCTTCTCCTTCGATCGATAGCGGCATGCTCAGTGGCCTCTCTAGCCAAAGTTAAGTGTGCGTCACGCGTACCGTTACCATACGATGAGCTTTCTCTTCTCCCGGTCCGCCCATATCCCAGATTTGCAGGTGGGGAGGCGGATGCTTCATGGTCTGATGATCTCTCAAACTGAGCAAGAGGGCTGGAAGTCCGCGGCTGATGCGCGAATGGTGGGTTTGGAGCAAGGGGCGCAGCAGCGTAAGGAGGAATCACATGGCGTACAAGAGGAGGCGTAGCACCATATTTTCCTTGTGGTGGGGCAGCAGGCTGCTGTTGCACCGGAGCTGGCGAATATCCAGTAGCCGGTGATTGTGCTGGGGCTGGAGAGTACCCTGCGGATGGCTGTTGAACCGGGGCGGGTGAGTATCCATGAGACGGTTGTTGAGCGGGGACTGGCGAGTATCCAGTGGCGGGTTGTTGCACCGGAGCCGGAGAGTACGCAGATTGCGTTTGCACTGGAGCTGGAGCGTACCCTGCAGGTTGCTGTTGAACAGGAGCAGGCGAGTATCGCGAGCTAGCTGGGGCAGCTTTTGGTTCCTGGGCCACTATTGGCGAATACGGGTTTACCGGCGGTGAGGTAACAAGACCATGCGCCGCAGTTGGTGGTTCTGCGTATTGTTGCCTCGGTGGCGGTATCTGTGGGGGTCCCATCGATGTTGCTGGAGGAGAGCCGCCGCCAGAAGCTTCCAGACCACTAAGGGAGGGAGAAACAGGCTGAGACGGAGCGCGTGGCGCTCGTTGCTTTGCAACAACAGGTAGTTCCTCAAAGAAGCTACTACCCTTCGACTTGAGAGTTGGAGGGCCTTGCCTGGGTGGAGGCTGGAAACCTTGAGGGGCGTTTGGGGTTGGCGGACCCATGCTGCCTATTGGAGGCGACGGAAATGCGGGAGACGTTTGTGGTTGGTTTTGAATATGCATACTGTTACTCCGTAGGGGAGGGGCAGGAACCGGAGCTTGCCCATAAGCTGCACTCATTTGCTGCATGCTAACTCGCTTCCTAGGCTTTGTAACGTCCATAGGAAGGTCGTAAGGCGATGAATAACCCCCCTTTGTTTTATCCGCAAAACTCTGAGCCTTGGGGCCTAAATCTGGCCGACTCGCCGCTTGAGGTTGGGCCCCGAACCCTGACGAGCCCGGCCGATGGCCCTGACCGGAGGGCTGAACAGCGCCGTATGTCCCGGCAGGGTTGAATTGGCCAGAGAGGTCTGTGAAAAGGGGAGTGGCAGGCTCATATATGTTTTTAGGTTGTTGTGGAACTGTCTGTGCAGCGGCTGTCGGCAAGTAGCGATTCTGTGTGCCTTGCCCAGTTGTCTGCGCACTGCCTATAAGCTGATCGAATCCAATAACATTCCCGTTTGGATCCGTAATAGGTTTCGGGAAAGACGGAACCTGGCTCTGTGAATCGGGCCCAGTGGCCAGCTCCGGTTCATCGTCTTCCAAAAACCCTTCATCATCGCTACCAAATACGGCTTCGGGGTCGAGCTCGGGCGTTAGCTCCGGTACTTCGTCTGGAAGTAGATCGTCGTCATCCTCGAGAAACTCGTCAGCGTCAAGGGCTGCCTGCCACTTAGCGGCAAGGTTTTCTTCGCTCGGTTTCGACTCCTCGACCACATTATCCTCCTCAAGAGCCTCTTCGTTGGTGTCAGCAATGCTGGCGAGAACATCGGATATTAAAGTGCTTTTTGAGGTAGCTATATTTTTGTCAGTAGTGGCGCTTATAGATTTCGCGCGTCTGCCTTCATGCCCGTCATCAATTATGTTGCCATTGGTGTCCGCATGAAGGTCGTGGGATATGGAATTCAATACTTCCGACGTCGACTTTCGGTCCAGCTTGGGCGGTTGTTCCGTTGTGTCTGATCCAATAGTCGAAAAGAACCCCCCATCATCTTCAGCCTCAATATCATCGAACAGCTTAGAGGTGCTGAACATCTTTTTGTGGCCTCTAACCGGAGGACTGAGGTGTGTACTCTGAACCAAGTGAATCCCTTCTTCGTATTGGCTGGCCTCCATGCTGTCTTCGCCAATATCTCCTCCTTGGACCATCCCGAGATTAAATTCGTCGTCGCCATATTCTCCACTAGTTCCCCAATCAATGCTCTGTTTTACCCGGTGCGATTTTTTCGTCTGCAGGGCACTTGATGGCTCGTTATATGTATTATCCTCCTCCCCCAGCATGATATCTCCTGCTTGGGTATGGTAGCCATTGGGAGTCGTTTCATTTGCCACATGCGCCGGAGGCACCGCCGGAAAGGAGTTCGTCCGATCGGTGGGTGGCATCGACTGGAACGGATCGTCATCTTTACTCTGGAGGTACCATTCAGGGTCGACCTCGTCGTCTTCGCCCCAGTCTACGTCCTCTCCAACAGTCCGTGTAAACGAGATATTGCTCATGTGCTTGTTGGCGTTGCTCGGTCCTGACGATGGTATTTCTGCCCTGTCGTAGGTTATCTGTGTTTGGTCCTGTTCCTCCTCTTTTATTGTTTCTGGAGCATGGCTTGGATAATTATCCATCTCAACGCCACCTGGGCTTCCTAGCGAGGTTGTAAGGGCCTCGCGAAGACTGCCCAATTCTGGGTGTTCTTCATTCCCGCCGGGATGTTCGAGTGTAGAAGCAGCGTCATCCTGATTCGGGTTCTCGGTATTGGGAGTTGAAGGTCGCGGTACTCCATATGTGTCATCTTCTATCTCGCGATTCTCCGTTGCGGCCGCGTTTATGGCGCCATACGACTCTGGTTTGGACTCGGTCGCCGTCGAATCCGGCCTAAAGGCGGGATTCCACGACGCATCCGGGTGCACCGCAGACATTTCGCAATATGACCGAGTCAACGGTGAGTTCGTTTCGTGGGTATCGAGCGCCTATCGCAGTGCTTTCTATCGCAGTGCTTTGGGGGTGGTCAGCAGCGTTTCTATTCGATCTCCTTTCGATGCTTCGAAGCGTCATCCATCCCAGCCCCTATCGCGTCACGGTTTTAGAATGAATACCTTTGAAGAATTAAGGATCAGTTAGAACATAGTAGCAATAATATACAAGCAAGAACGAAGAGCGATTAGTCCATATTATTACAGTCGTGAAACGTCGGCGTCGAAGAACTCGTTGTCCTTTTGTGATTGCTGGCAAATCGAGTTCAGTACATTAAATCGGTACCTCCAACTGTCCTCAAAAGGGACTCAAGTCACGTGTAACCGACCGGGTTGTACGGGTATTTCCAAGATGTAGTGCATTTAAAGGAGTTACGCCCGACCCTTAGGGACCATAAGCGCACTCGCGCCTCGTCTTGGACGCCCCTTGGACGCGACTCCCGCCAATTCCGCGAACCCTTGCGAAACGTGCAGATCGACTGGGGATCGAAAGTAGCCCAAGGCTAGAGAGATGAAGGGGGGATTTTGAAGCTGCCACGGCCATTATCAAGTTCCCTTATAATTTCTACAATATATTCTATAAAATCGCGGGTTGTTCTACTGGTAGTGCTACCAATGCGCTCTATATGAGCACGAGGCTGCATAAAAACGGTGTGTTTTCCGAGACAAAAACGAAGTGAGACAGACAGCCGTTTAGACGCAAAATGTGTGCAGTAAAAGCAAGCACTCCAGCGACCGAGACAAGGCATCCTACATAAACGAGAAGAGATAAATAATAGTTATTATTCTTTATACTTGCCGCAGTCTAAGGATTCTCCGTCGAGGTTCCGAGTTGCGAGAAGGCTGAAACCACCAAGGGAACGTTTGTCACGTGAGTGGCCGGCCAGTGGGAGAGGCGGCAGCAATTGTGGCCGACTTGTCTTCTACATATGTCATTGCGTACTCGTCTACCCAAACGCCAAACCAAATATCCACATTATGTATCACCACCCATAACGCTTTTACAAGAACCCAAGGTTCAGTTACACCTCCAAGGCGCCAAATGATGCTTGAAGAACACCTGCGGCGTATATATTTTATTTCAAATACGTTACGACACGTAACCTAGAGGCACCCATACCCCGTGCTCTCCGGCAGCCTGGCATGTCGTCCTCGACACAGTACAACAAGCCAAACGCCCCAAGCCCCCCAGTCGAAGATTCAGACTCCGACCTAGATATTGATCTGCAAGAGCTTGACCCTATCACAACTTCAAACCCGTCGAATGGGCTGGCACCCGCTTCGAGCAGGAGGAGCCACGAAGAGATTCGGGCGCACCAAGAGCGAAAAGGGCATATAGCACTACGGAATTTGCGCATGGGCGGACTTCGAGGCACTAGCGCGAGGCATAGGAGATATGGTGAGCTAGGCAGAGGCAGGGACGGAGAGGATAGCGGGGTACACGATGAACAGGGCGGTGATGGAGGTTGGAATACAGACAACAGCGCCACCAATGAGGACGATGCGCCTTTATTGCAGGGCTCGAAGAGAAGACGGTCACGTCCGAGTCTCGATGCATATCGCAACACAGTCAGTAGGATGGGCTCCCGGTTTCGAATACCCAGCTTCCTACAAAGCCCATCCAGACCGGAGGAACCCGACGACGACGAGAACCCCGAGGAGGAGCACGATCCTGCGTCCTCGCGCACAGTAGCCGTTGGGGGATCCCAAGCCGCAAAATTCCCTCCGAATGCGGTCTCAAACGCCAAATACACACCCTGGAGCTTTCTTCCAGTCACCCTGTACAACGAATTCTCATTCTTCTTCAACATGTACTTTTTACTTGTCGCTTTATCGCAAGCCATACCCGCACTACGAATTGGATATCTATCCACATATATTGTGCCGTTGGTGTTTGTTCTGGCCATCACATTGGGGAAGGAAGCATTAGACGACATAGACCGGAGGAGGAGAGACAACGAAGCCAATTCGGAGGGATATACGGTTCTAAGATTTGATGCTGGTAGGTATGATGATGGAGGCATGGATTCTAGAAGGAGAGCACCAAGAAAAGCAACCAAGAAGAATCGGAGGCGCGATCGGCTTGGCGACATTCGAGAGGAAGAAGAAGCGGCAGAGAGTGAAGGTGTACTACCTCCTTCAGCTCCGTCAGCTACCTTCGTTGAGGTTGTTAAGAAGTCAAGGGATTTGCGTGTTGGTGATGTCCTGAAACTAGGAAAAGACCAGCGTGTGCCTGCAGATGTGGTGATCCTCCAAAGTTATACACATGATTCGTCGGCTGGTGATAGCCCGGATGCCCAACCAGATGCGAGCAACGAAACCGAAGATTTATTAGGAGATTCAGTTTCTACATCCAAAGCAGATCCGACACCACCCGCCGCTGAAAACGCACCTTCGGCTGGTGGCGATGGAATCGGAGAAACCTTCATCAGGACTGACCAGCTTGACGGCGAAACTGACTGGAAGTTGCGTCTTGGGTCTCCATTAACACAGTCCTTGGCAGTGTCTGAATTTGTGAGACTTCGAGTCACGGCTGGCAAGCCCGACAAAAAGGTCAACGAGTTCATCGGTACTGTCGAGCTTGAACCGAAATCCTACGGGTGGGGTTCACGGCAGTCGATTGATAAATCCCAGGGTGGCCCATCGAATGGAGATAGGGCAGATGGGGAGCACGCCAACGGCTCAAAGACCGCGTCACTATCAATCGACAATACTGCGTGGGCAAATACCGTTCTCGCATCGAATGCTGTTACCCTTGCCGTCATAATCTACACTGGTTCTCAAACGAGGTCCGCCTTGTCAACATCTCAATCTCGGTCAAAGACTGGCCTGTTGGAATACGAGATTAATTCGTTGGTTAAGATACTATGCGCTCTCACAGTTACCCTTTCCATCGTCCTTGTTGCTTTTGAGGCAGCTGGGCACACTGTTACTGGGAAATGGTATGTTAAGATCGTGAGGTTCTTGGTTCTCTTTTCGACGATTGTTCCGATAAGTCTTCGAGTAAACCTTGATATGGGAAAATCTGTGTATTCCTGGTATATCCAAAGAGACAAAGGAATCGAAGGGACAGTCGTTCGCACAAGCACAATACCAGAAGAGCTTGGCCGTATCGAGTATCTTCTGAGCGACAAAACCGGCACATTGACACAAAACGAAATGGAAATGAAGAAAATACACGTTGGCACAGTCTCATATGCCAACGACGCTATGGACGAAGTGGCGTCATATATTAAGCAAGGCTTTTCCATTCCAATCTCGGGGAATAACGGTGCTACTCTAATAACACCATCTTCAACCTATGTTGCTACAGCCACCAATGCCACGGCCACACGAACAAGGCGAGAGATTGGCTCTCGTGTTCGTGATGTTGTTCTAGCGTTGGCGCTTTGTCACAATGTGACTCCTACCATGGATGAGGAGAATGGAGAGACCGTCACTACTTACCAAGCTTCCTCGCCTGACGAAATTGCCATTGTAAAATGGACGGAAGCCGTGGGTCTGCGGCTACTACACCGGGATAGGAAGGGAATGCTATTGCAATCTGTGGATACTGGCCGTCCAGTTGTCCGTGTCAAGATTCTTGACATCTTTCCGTTCACCTCCGAAGGAAAGCGAATGGGAGTTATTGCGCAGTTTTATGAAGGGAATGAGTCTAGTCCCCGCTCCGACCTTGAGGAAGGAGAGATCTGGTTTTACCAAAAAGGCGCGGACACGGTTATGGGCAACATTGTTGCAGCTAATGATTGGCTGGACGAAGAAACGGCAAATATGGCCCGAGAAGGATTACGAACACTTGTTGTTGGGAGAAAGCGACTATCGGCCCAACAGTACAAGGAGTTTGCGGCAAAGCACAGGGAGGCATCTATTGAGATCCAGGGTCGTGATGCTGGAATTGCGCGAGTGGTCTCGCAATACCTTGAGCGTGACCTCGAGTTACTCGGCGTGACGGGCGTCGAGGACAAGCTACAAAAGGATGTGAAGGCATCTCTCGAACTTCTCCGCAATGCAGGTATCAAGATCTGGATGTTAACGGGTGATAAAGTTGAAACAGCCCGCTGTGTTGCTGTAAGCTCCAAGCTCGTCGCTCGTGGTCAATATGTGCATACTGTTGCCCAGCTCAAGCGCAAAGATAACGCTCAAGACCACCTAGACTTTCTCCACAGCAAACTTGACGCTTGTCTTCTCATCGACGGCGAGAGCTTGGCCCTATTCCTCAAATACTTCCGCGATGACTTCATCTCCCTTGCCGTTCGCCTCCCTACCGTTGTCGCCTGCCGTTGTTCCCCAACCCAAAAAGCCGACGTTGCAAAACTCATTCGCGAGTACACAAAGAAGCGAGTCTGCTGCATCGGTGATGGTGGTAATGATGTTTCCATGATTCAAGCCGCTGACGTGGGCGTTGGAATTGTCGGCAAAGAAGGGCGGCAGGCGTCTCTCGCTGCTGATTTTTCCATCGAGCAATTTTGCCATCTGACTAAACTGCTTGTCTGGCATGGACGGAATAGCTACAAGCGCTCAGCCAAGCTCGCACAGTTCGTCATCCACAGAGGACTGATCGTCGCTGTTTGCCAGACCATGTACAGCATCGCCTTGAAATTCGAGCCAGAGGGTCTATACATTGACTGGTTGATGGTGGGCTACGCTACTGTGTACACCATGGCCCCTGTATTTTCTCTCGTGCTGGACTGTGATGTGGATGAGGATCTCGCGAATCTGTACCCAGAGCTGTACAAGGAACTCACGTCTGGCGCGTCGCTCAGCTACCGTACGTTCTTCATGTGGGTGGGGGTTTCCGTCTACCAGGGTTGCATTATTCAGGGGCTCAGCCAAATCCTAACAGAGGTAGAGGGAAACAGGATGGTGGCCGTAAGCTTTACATGCGTGGTGGTTAACGAGCTGTGCATGGTGGCTATGGAAATCACGACATGGCATTGGGTTATGGTGGTCTGCCTTGTCGGGACCTCGCTTGCGTATGTGGCAAGCGTCCCGTTCCTTGGGGGCTACTTTGATTTGGGATATATGATGACCTTGTAAGTTTACTATCCACATTGTGATTGGTGGTTGAATGCTAACGAAAGTAGGGGATTCTATTGGAGAGTTGCGGCTATCTGTGCAGTCAGCTTGATCCCGTGGTATGCGGGGAAGCTGATTAGAAGGAGGATCAAGCCCCCGTCATACAGGAAGGTTCAGGGGATCTAAACGCAGGAGATTAGTGAGGCGCATTTTTGATTAGCATAGCATAGCGAAGCGTTGGAATGGGATAGAGATTGTGTTGCGTATCTGCTTTTAGACCCTCCCACTCGGTGATATAACGCGACGGGCACTCTAGATCCCACAATGTTATGAGATGTGGCGTAGAGTTTTGGTGGTGTTGGCCGTTTCCCCATACCAAAACGGCAGCAGCGGCACCAGCCCAAAACTCGGTAGGTAGGTATGAGGGGGTCGCAGACGGCCTGCTAGGACGAAGAACAAACGTAGAAGGCGGTGTGGGCGATCTAATGCACCTCTATGCGCACGCCAATGGGCGTCATACATGAAGTTATAGGTTTTATAGGCAGGCGCCAAATGGAGTAGTGATGTGTATGGCTACTAACTCTATCCTAGCCCTGTGCTCTAGCTTAGTTATGCTTAGATAAGGTTAATAACAGTGGGCTAGACCGTGACGTGACAGATATGCATAAGGGCTACTAGTGAACACTAAACTTTCTTGTAACTTGTTATAACAAGCCTTAATGCAACTATCCGCATCCGCTCTACCCGCACGGCCCTCTCTTGTCCTCCCGTGCCTCCTTCCTCAATTGTCATTGCTCCGCCTAGGCGCTGCCTCTACACTGCCGACTCCAAGCACTAAACCCTCTTACCTTCCACACTTAGTATCATCGTCCGAATGGATTCTTCATTAGGAAGTTGAATTTAGCAGATAGATAGATGAGGGTGCGGAGGGTGCGTAATCGGCCTGTCAAGAAAGAAGCCGAAGGGCAAGCTATAAACGAGTGATGGAGCTCGGCAGTCCGGCATCCCTGGCATGGGATCGCTGGCAGGTCAGTCGCGCCTTAATAGCAACAGAGTGCAATAGCCGCTATGCAGGGGTCGATCAGTGCTTGGTTAGGGCAACGCGCCTCTGCAAACGTCAAGCTTGGACTACTCACTAGCCGCACCAACGACCAGTCGACACCCATGGTCTCGTGGTCGACGGCATGGTTCATAGCTTGCCCTTGGGGGTTTTCTCTCGACGGACAATCACACAATCACACCCTCTTTGCCTCCTCATTTATCTATCAGCCTAACACAACTCCCTAATCCAGATGCCGCTCCGCCATGCCGCCAGTCTCGAGCACCTGGCCAAGATCAACGGAGGCTGCTAGACTGACGTTCTAGACCCCAAGGGATGTCGCAATCAAGGTGCCCTCATCGCTTCATTTGCATCACCGAATCCCTTTCTCCCTCATTTATCTATCTGTACAACTCAACTCCCTAAACAAGAAGCCGCTCCGCCATGCCGCCTGTCTCGAGCGCTTAGCCAAGATCAACGGACGCTGCTAGATTAAAATTCTAGGTCGCAAGGGATGTCGCCATTGGGATGCCCTCATCACTTCATTTACACTTCTGAACTACTTCCAAGTAGGAAGCTCTCAGTCCTAGATCTCTTCCAGGCTCACCGTCGTTAGCTCTTGTGAGCACAATCTTGTGATAATATGACTTTCCTTATTCCTGTCGAACTTTCTATAAAGCCGAGCTAATCCCCCCCTCTTTGTTTCACCCTCATCCTCACTATATCCTCTTCACCACATCACCATTCTCCTACAGAACATCATGAAGTTTACCCAGAGTCTCATTGCCCTCGCGGCTGCCTTTCTGCCACTCATTGCCGGTGCTCCAGTCACCGACCAGCCACACCTGAAAATCCGCAACCCCACCGCTCAGAATGTCATCCCTAACAGCTACATCGTTGTCTTCAACAAGGACATTGAGGCTGAGGATGTCGAGTCCGAGTTTGCCTCCGTCAACTCCATTCTAAGCAAGCGCAGCTCAACTTTCAAGGGCATCGGCAACAAGTACGACATTGCTGAGTTCAAGGGCTACCAAATCGAGACCGACACCGCCACTATTGGCGAGATTGCGGCATCACCACTCGTAAGTCAACATCCTGCTTCCCAACCCCCACATGCATCATATGGCTGACATGCACTAGGTTGCCTGGATTGAGAAAGATGGAAAGGTGCAGGCCAATGCCCTGACCACCCGCACTGGTGCTCCATGGGGACTTGGCCGAATCTCGCACAAGGCCGCCGGCTCTACTAGCTACGTCTATGACACTACCGCTGGCTCCGGTGCCACCGTCTACGTTGTGGACACTGGTATCTACATTGGCCACAGCGTAAGTCCTTCTTTGACTTTTCTCCTGTAATCCTACTGACTTCCATTGCAGCAATTCGGCGGCCGTGCTACCTGGGGTGCGAACTTCATCAGCGGCTCTGCCAACACTGATGAGAACGGACACGGCACCCACTGCGCTGGTACCATCGGCGGCTCCACCTACGGTGTCTCTAGCAGAGCCAACCTCGTCGCCGTTAAGGTCCTTGACGCTGATGGATCCGGCTCTTACTCTGGCGTCATTGCTGGTATCCAGTGGGTCGGCACCAACGCCAGGTCCAAGGGCATTGCAAACAAGTCTGTCCTATCCATGTCTCTTGGAGGCTCGTACTCTGCCGCCGTCAACTCCGCTGTGGCCTCTACCATTAGTGCTGGTGTGACCGTCGTCGTGGCTGCTGGCAACGATGGCAGGAACGCTGCCAACTACTCGCCCGCCTCCGCACCAAACGCCATTACCGTCGGCGCTACCAACAGCAGGGATGTCCGCGCCAGCTGGTCCAACTTTGGTGCCAACCTCGACATCTTCGCCCCTGGCGTCAACGTCCTTTCTGCCTGGATCGGCTCATCGTCTGCCACAAACACCATCTCTGGAACTAGCATGGCCACCCCCCACGTTGCTGGTCTTGCTGCCTATCTCATTTCTCTCGAGGGTCTCTCGTCCCCATCTGCCGTCGCTTCACGCATTGTCAGCCTCGCTATCAAGGGTGTCGTCACTGACCCCAGCGGAAGCGTCAACGCTGTTGCTTACAACGGAAACGGCGCCTAAATTCGCAGGAGGACGGGCCGAGGCTATCTATCGATGAAGGTCTCGAGGGAGAATGGTGATTACGGTTGGGGATTCCAGCCTCCGAGCCATGCTGCTATGTTTCGTGCTACGCGTACGTGGCAGTTGGGAGTGTGGTCGTAAGGATAGGAAAGTGGTATATTCTTTACTCTTTATATTTACTATACTAGAAAGTAATGATATACTTCAAATAATATTGCGACTATAGCTGTAGTCTATCTATTCCCCAACTTTTAGAATTCATAATTCACTCTCTATAATTTAGATTTGCAATTTAGATTGTTTCCTTTCTTAGACTGGAACTATCTAAAACCACCAAAGCAACCGATTATTTAGAGACAGGAAATGATGGTCTTGGTGTTCTTCTAGGGCAGCTTTAATCGAACCAGCTTCGAAGTAAACCGGCTCTTCCGTACCACGATCTCTAGGTCCGATGCGGCTCTTCCACTTCGGGTCTTCTGGTGTTCGTCCCTCACCCAAGTCCAACCATCGCGCCAAGATGAGCCGTTTATCAAAGAAGCCATAGTCCACAGTATCGAGCCGGAACTCCGTTGGGCAGATTTCGCACTGATGTAAGCCTGAGCAAGTCGCGCATGTATTATTAAGCTGTATGTCGTCCCAGTGGCTTGCTCGGCAAGTCATTATAGCCTCGAACCTCGTTATAGTGCTATCTTTCTTAAGCGGAGATTGTAAGTGCGGGCAAACTACCAGTGATAACAAGATAGTTGAAATGAAGTCTTCCCCCTTGCCCTCACACGGAATGCATCCTCTTTGGCTGCAACTAAAGGAGCAGTCTCTATGACGAAATCGGAGCAAGTCTTGTTCGCGATATAGAAAAGGGCCATCTGAAAGACAGATAGAAGATTGCTTTTGATGGGCGTATGTATCGTATCTTGAAAACTTGTAATAACTAAGTAAACTGCGCCTATATTCAATCATGTCGTAGATCTTTAATTCATGGTCTTTATATCGACTAGAGCGATATAGTTTCATAATTAATTGTAATGAAATATAGCTAAAGTTAGGGTTAATATATCGATGCACTTCTTGCTCTCTTTCGGCAACCTCGCATAGCGGCCTCGTGCCACAAAGAGCGAAAACAGTAGGCTGTAATGCCGCTTTCTATCACCGCGGTGGAGTCGATTGCATTGTAGGCAAACAATATGGTAAGGCATATCCTTATCAAGGAGCCTTTAGAACGTACAACGGCTAGGCTCAAAGTCTCTTGCCCAAAGCCTATCGAGATATTGATTCCCTAAGATAAACCATATAGGTTTACAGGTCAAACTGAAACAGGCAGCGGCTGACGGAGTTAGGCAATTGGCTATATATCCGACGAGCTCTTGGGGCAGCTTTCTAAAAGGCGAGTTATCGAGGCTATGCATTTGAGGCAGGGTTCGTGATGGTACGATACATAGCGATGCGTAGTAGTAAACGAAAGTGAACACTGTATTCACCCATATGACTATGATGACTGTAAGCACAATGGCCCGATTCGGATCGAATGCTGAGTCGTACATCTCTGAAGAATCAGTAGGTTTGCAGGGACGAGATATAGAGTTGAATATTGTATCGATATGGGAATTTAAAGTTGGCACTATCATTCCACCAAAGGCCAGCTAGAAAACGTTCGATACGATGGCTTAGAACAAACTAACATATTTAATCCCAAACACCATCAACCCCCTCTCACCCATCACACAATCTTAATACTATGTGACATGCCGATGCTCACCCTAATAAAGTAAAGTCCCCACCCATGTAATCCACAAAAACCAGGGGAGACAGCATGGCCTCTTATCAAGGCACATCTCGACTCCAAGACTTTAGATTCTTTACAATAGACCAAAGTAATCAAACGAATCTATGTCGGTATTGTTCTAATCACCCCATCGACATTTGTGGGGTGGCTGGAACATATATCATGTGTCGGATAGAAAAGTTGGAAATTTGTCAGGGGAGTCGGTTTGAGGGAGCGTAGTCAAGGTTGACACGCTTCCTAAAATTTCGCAAATCTTGAAGAGACACAACAGCTGTCCAGGAGGCGAGAACACTATTGATGAGTAATATGTTATAATTCGCTTTTAATAGAGTAGGAGGGAACGTGAAGTTGACATACCAAAGCATGATAGCAATTAAAACTCTTACCCAGGTTAGGCCGCAACTAACACCAGAGCAAAACTTTGCTACTCCCATGAACGTAATTATTACAACAACGAACCAAAATAGTATCTCCATAAAGTTGAGGATTGCGTAGGCTTTCAGACTGGCCCATTTTCGAAAGCGCTCTACGTGTGAGCTGAAAATCTGATAGAGAAGAACAACGATGGTTTTCACACCCTATATTAGCAACCTGTGCATTAGTCGTAGCGCAGTTGAACAGTTGGGCTGCGACCTTATTTCACGTACCATGACTATGCCAAGTGTATCTGCCCTAGTTACAGGCCTGTCTTTTGGTTTTGTGGCGACGCGTGCTCCTGATAAAATGAACATGATTACAACGAGAGAGATTTGCAACACATGTATTTTGATCTTGTATCGTGCGTCGAAGAGGCCGCTGGCGAAGAATCCCCTGATTTTCTCCATTATATAATGATATTAAAAGATAAAATGTCGAAAGCCGCCACTTAAGTCTACAACCAGTAAAATGTAGTGAATGGCGTTAGAATCGAAATAGAGGAAGTTTCTTGCCAGTGGAAAAGGGCGTTCCTCTGTCTTTTATTTAAGAGATACTTAGTTTGAGAAGAGAGTCGTCATCGCTGTTAATAAGCAGGGGTTGGCCACCTATGAATATCATATACATAGACCCCAAGATGAGAAGATAGAGTCGTCATGCTGATAATAAGTAGGGGTTGACCCCCCTATGAATATCTCATTTTCTGCAACAACGTTGTCTTAGGAATGTCTATACGCGTATGTGCATCTGCGTTGATTGGCTGATGAACTAAGTTTGAATAACGTCTCCCTTTATATACGCGTATACGACAGCGAATCAGTAGCGCGGCAGCTGGAGCCTATAAAAGTCTGTGCGGGTTGTTGCCATTCCACAGACGGCCCATGGTTTTTTCTCCACTGATGGCCTCGTATCATGTCAGGGCGTCTTTCCATAGTGTTATTTTTAAAGTTTCCGCTCTAACTCTTGTACCATTGCCGCTGCGTGTAAAACGATTTGCTCTTGTGACTTAAACTCTAATTGCAACCAAAGCGATTGGATCCTATAATTCTACAGTTGCACTTATAAGAACATTAATTTTGCATGGTCCCAATTCCGATTGCAACTACATTGGAATTTGTTTCCCTTCTTTATTATCTACAGCAATTTATACTCGCCACTACAATAAATCGAAGGTAATGGCAACAACAACAGCGGGGACAGAGATCGAGCGATGAAGATGCGACATACGGCCTATGATACGGCATTCTACTTTAAAATCCCCCATGGACCAGGCACCCCTTGACGCCAAATAACCCAACACCCATTACAAATTGAACCTCGTACGCTTCTTCTCCATATGCGCCTTCCACTCCCACTGCAGCCCATCATCGCCCTGACTACCCGCCCGTCCAATGCCCTTATCAACCCGCCTAAGCTTCAGCGTAAACCTTGGCCCCAGCTCTTGTAGACCGGCCCTAATCTCCTCCACCCCCTTCACCTTCTCTCCATCCGGCCCGACGAGGCTCTTCTCGGTCGCCCTCTTATCGCGAAACACGTACCTGTGGCGCCGCACAAAGATGTAATCGCGCTGGTTGTGTAGTGTCACGACCTGGCGTCCCTGCAGCTCGGGCTGCGGCGGGAACAGCGTCAGAAATAGGCGTGCCGTGAGCAGACCCAGTGGCGTGCGGAAGTTGTTGAGGATTAGCTCGGGGTAATGGTTGGTGGGGTTGCCGTGGCCCGGCAGTTTCTTTCCCTCGACCCAGTTTGCAATGCTGAAGTGGCAGGTTGGACCGTGGGGAAGATGCACGATAGACAGCCCGGTCGGCTTCTTTGCGTCTTCCTTTACAACGACGAGGGCGGTGTAATCACGGTTCGTGGCGAACTTGGCGATTTCGCGGACAGAAAACTTGTGCCCGTAGCGATGGGCGGAGCGGGGGATGTAGGTCGAGTTCGGGAAGAGGGTGCACAGGAGGTGCGCTTCGTTGTGGAGAGTCGAGTTGAGGGAGGTCGTGAGGAGAACCTTTGGTGGTGGCGGAGGTTCATCGTTGAAGAGAGTCGGGAATTTGAGGGCGAGACTTTCGGGCGTGAGGTCGAGGTTTGTACTTGTAGTCGAGGCCGCGAGAGAAGGCGCATTCGACGCATCTCTCTGCCGCCGTGCAGAGTGCTCCGTATCCTCCTCCTCGTCATCCATCTCCTCATCCGACCCCAGCATAGAATCCACATCATCCTCAGCAGCCTGCTCAGGCAGATCCTCATCCATTGCATCTCCCGCCTCTGCTGCTTCCAATCGCCGCCTTCTCAGTTGCTCGACGTCCACAGAAACATTCAACCCATCACCATCCTCTTCATCCCAAACACGCTTCTTATCGATTGTCATTGGCACATTGCGAGCCAATCGCTCTCTCCTCAGCTCGGGATCCTTATCCTCCTCTCTCTTGCGCTTGAACCTCTCATCGCGGCGAAGGCTGTCCCTTGCTTTCTTTTGCTTGACATGTAAATCCTGACGCTTGAACTTATTCCCCGTCACAAACGGTAATGCCGCCTTCGAGGACAGCGGCTTTTGGCGTTTTGCTACCATGGTGAGCTGCGGGGTATATTTTCCAAGCTCGAGTGAGAAGGCTGCACAGTATTTTGAGTTTGGTCCAGAAATTTTGACGGAGCGGAAAAACAGAAATGCCGGCTAATTATGACCAGACAATTCTTGGGAGTCAAAAGAGTCACAAACAGTCACACACATCCATACAATCAGTACGTACGCTGAATTGATAAATCCCCGTTCGCTACTGCTTTTGTTTCGTTTTGTTTTTCCTCTTCCATCTGTCAAAATACTTCATGCGCATCTTGTGTAGATTTGTACCTGTCACCAAACAACCACTTACCCCACTTATAGGGCTCAGAAGCTTTACAACAACAAATCGAACAACCGGCCGATACCGTGTACCAAGATCAAAGCACGTTTCGCCCGGCATGGCTTCGGCTACAACGCTCAAGGGCCAGCCCCTTGATCGCCCAGTTCTCGACTCGCTGCTCCGTCGGCGCATGTTCTACACCCCTTCGTTCGATTTGTACGGCGGTGTTGCTGGCCTCTACGATTATGGCCCACCGGGCTGCGCGCTGCTCACCAACATTATCGAATTATGGCGCAAGCACTTTGTGTTGGAGGAGGACATGATGGAGCTGGACTGCACGGCACTCACACCTCACGAGGTTCTCAAGACATCGGGCCACGTTGACAAGTTCTCCGACTGGATGTGCAAAGACCCAAAGAATGGCGAGATTATCCGCGCCGACCACTTCGTCGAGGAGATCCTGAGCCAGAGACTAAAAGGCAACAAGGAGGCGAGAGGCCAGCAGATCGAGGAGAAGGAAGTGGACCCAGCAAAGAAGAAGCGCAAGGTCAAGGAGACCAAGGCCATCAAACTTGATGATGCCGTTGTTCAGGAATACGAGGAGATCTTGGCAAAGGTATGGCTACAAGAGGACCCAAGGGGTATTTGGCTGACATCTACAGATCGACAACTACAATGGCGAAGAACTTGGCGAGCTCATTGTAAGATATGAGATGAAGAACCCAAATACAGGCGTTCTCCCCGAGCCACCTGTAGCATTCAACCTCATGTTCCAGACCAGCATCGGCCCCAGCTCCAACGCCCCTGGCTTCCTCCGCCCAGAAACTGCCCAGGGTCAGTTCCTCAACTTCGCCAAACTCCTCGAGTTCAACCAGCAGCAGATGCCCTTTGCTTCCGCATCCATTGGCAAATCGTTCAGAAACGAGATCTCCCCACGCGCTGGTCTGCTCCGTGTCCGCGAGTTCCTGATGGCTGAAATCGAGCATTACGTCGATCCCCTCGGCGGCAAGAAGCATTCTCGTTTCGCTGACGTCAAGGATGTTGAGCTTGTCCTTCTCAACAGAACCACCCAATTGTCTGGCAAGACAGATGTCGAGACTGTACCTATTGGCAAGGCCGTTGCGGATGGCATCGTCGATAACGAGACTCTCGGCTACTTCTTGGCCCGTGTCCAGCTTTTCTTGAAGAAGCTTGGCGTGGACCAAACGAAGATTAGGTTTCGCCAGCATATGGCGAACGAGATGGCTCACTACGCGACCGACTGCTGGGACGCTGAGCTGCTCACCAGCTACGGCTGGGTTGAGTGTGTAGGCTGCGCTGATAGAAGTGCGTACGATCTCACTGTCCACTCCAAAAAGACCGGTATTCCTCTGGTTGTGCGCGAAACCCTCGCGGAGCCCCTCGTTATCAACGAGTTTGCCGCCGAGGTTGACAAGAAGAAATTTGGCCCCTTCTTCAAGAAGGACGGCAAGGCCGTTGAGGCCGCCATTGCCGCCACTACGCAAGAACAGCGCGAGTCGCTGGCCAAGGACCTCGGCGAGAACGGCAAGATCGCCATCGAAGTACCAGGTGTCGGCAACGGCACTGTCGAGATCTCAAAGGATCTCTTGGTCATCGAGAAGCGCACCCGCACCGAGCATATCAGAGAGTACACCCCTAACGTCATCGAGCCCTCCTTCGGTATTGGACGCATCCTTTACTCCCTCCTCGAGCACAACTACTGGACCCGCGCCACTGAGGGCACCGACGAGTCCCGTGGTGTTCTCTCCTTCCCACCTCCCATCGCGCCGACCAAGGTCCTCCTCGTGCCCCTCTCTGGCCACGAGTCCTTCAAGCCGATCATCAAGCACCTCTCGCACAAGCTACGCGCTATGGGCATCTCCAACCGCATCGACGACTCGTCGGCGTCCATCGGCCGGCGCTACAGCCGTAACGACGAGCTCGGCACCCCGCTGGGCATCACCGTTGATTTCCAGAGCGTGCAGGATAAGACCTTCACGCTGAGGGATCGCGACTCGACAAAGCAGGTTAGGGCGGATGAGGAGACGATTGTCAAGGCGATCCAGCAGCTGGTTAATGGCGAGAAGGAGTGGAAGGATGTACAGGAGGAGTTGCCCGCCTTTGAGGGCCAGGATGCTGAGGTGGCCATTCCTCTGCGGTAGGTGGAATATGAAGTGCTGGCTTTGTCATGCTGTGAATAGCTCGCTCAGGTAGATAGATAGTACAGAATCAAAAGTCAGCTCTTGGTATTCAATGTACATTCTTGTAATTTTTTATGCTGGAACGACCGGGCGCTTCAGAGACGAGCCAGCAGGGTCTGGATAGCAGCAGGGTTTCAAGTTTCGACATGTCATATAATAGATGATTTTCACGACTAGGTGGACATCCCAACCATCTACTCGTGATCTCGCGACACGATCACCGTCATGATACTCACCAACCCTGTATCTAATTACCCCACGATCAACATCCGCTGCACAGTTTTTGGACCATCAGCCCGCCCGTGCTTTTAAGATGGAAAGGGCGCCTTTCGGTGACACCAGCCGAGAAACCCATTTCGGTCGGGTATCGCTTGCTCCCTTGTGGATACACTGCAGCCAGCCGCCCACTTTTGCCAGGGGGGGGGAGGGGAGGGATGAAGGAGAGAGTCTGCGCATGGTGAAACCGTTGAAGGGTCCATCTCGGCTGCGCGATGGCCCCTCCCCCTGTCCAACTCCCCAGGAGACAGGTACTCCGCCGTCCGTGGTGCGGTGCGGGATATATTGTCCATACGAAGTGGCCGATATGAGATGCTCAATGGGGAAGCTTTGAAACCACTTCAGGGATGCCGCCACATACTGTGGTCGCCGCCCCTATAGCGGAGAGAAGCTCGGGGTGGTGTTGGTGGGAGATTCTGGGGTTGTACTCGTCCTGTAGAAAATGCTGTAGTGTAGATCTGCACAGGTGAAGAGGCCAATCAAATGCGCGATAATCCACAGAGATGTGCTGCCAAGGGGGACACAGGAGTGGTGTAGGGATGTGAGAGGAGAGCAGAGGAGAGCACTGGAATACCGCACCCAGCTTTCGTTGTTGTTGTTGTTGTTGTCGTCAAACAAAACAGATCCCCAGCCTCTCTTTATACGCCGTCTTCGTGTTGGTTGGGCCTGCCTGCCGCTTTGTTTGTAATATAACACACAACAGACCAAATTTGTAGCATCCAACTGGCAAGGCTGGATGCGTCCATCTCCTTGTTGATCGCTCACATACCGCTGGTCTTCTACCAACCTGGGAACTCCGGCTAGTGTGGGCGTATCCACCAACATTGATTGTATGTCCTGCACTTTCGACATCCAAGATAAAGAGCAAAAAACGCCTTTATAAGATCTCTTGCTTCTCAAGGGCTATCCATATCCCGTGCCCAGTACCAGAATCTCAAATATACTCCAATACCGCCGACAACCATCAGACGAAACAATCTTGATCGTCCCCAGCCATTCACCGTCGCTGTGACAGAAAGCCACAAACGCCGATCTGGGATAAGCGTACAAGCGAGACGGTGTAGCGTTACTCGAAACCATCCTCGAACGCACGCCTTGAGACACAACCTACGCCTTCGCCTTCCCCTAAACAACCGCTATTCTACTTGCGATTCAATCAAAGATGTAAGCCGTGTGCTGCTGCATCATCTGTCATATATTGATCCCTCTACTAATTCTACTACCACAACAGACACGTTGTCGGCGATCACATCTTGTTCTACCCCGCCACGATAGGGGGGATAGATACCACAACACGATTCCCTCTCATCATCGCAAAGACCCTTGGAATAGGCGCAAAGATCTAGACTATCCACAATGCCGAGCCCGACTGGCGCACCAATGTAAGTACAAGTCTGAAGTTTCTTTGCCATCAACAACTCGACCTTTCTGTGGACCGACTTGTGACAATTCGACGTCGTGTTCAGTTCACCAGATCGACACCGTGCAACCTTCAGAAGACGCAATAAATGCTGACAAAGGACAGCGGTGGCTATGCGCCAGGCCAATTCATGAATCCAGGTCCAGCTCCTCGACCTCCCACAGATAGACCTCGTCTCAACCTCACTCCTGCGACAGCCAACCTCCCCGGCAACATGTCTTCCCTGAGTATCGCATCCCCAATCACGAGAACGGCCACGTCGACCTACTCAGGGTCAACAGTGTCGCTGCCACTGGCCCGACAAAACACCAATCCCTCACAGGACGGAAACAATGGACAGGGAGGGGCTTCTGTGATCAAGGAGGGATGGGCCATCGTCAAAGATGGAAAGTTCATCAACCCCTGGCGGCAAAAGTACCTGGTCCTGCGAAAAGAAGCGCTGGACTTTCACAAACAAGACGGCGGCAAGGTGTCATACACGATAATTCTGAAGGATGTTGTGGGTGTCTCGCGTGTGGAAGCTACGGGGATAATATTCGAAGTCAAGAGGTACTCAGATGGAGCCTCGACCAACCCTGGAGACGACAATGATGGAGTAAGGACATTACAGATCAAAGTAAAGAGCGACGATGATTTGTACCAATGGATCGATTTCATATACGCTCGCTGCCCAGGAATGGGCGGAGTGAGCAATCCTACTAATTTCTCGCATGCGGTCCACGTTGGATTCGACAACACCACGGGGAAGTTCGTCGGACTTCCCCCGGAGTGGTCCAAACTTCTCAACTCCTCTGCTATCACAAAGGAGGACTACGAGAGAGATCCACAGGCTGTTTTCGAGGTCTTAGAATTTTACTCCGATATCACCAAGCGCAATGACAACCCAGAGAAATACCCAAGTTTGACGCCGACGCCACCAGCGCTCGCGAACCAGCAGCACAAGCAGCTGGGGTACAGCAGCTCAGGGTCTTCAGTTGCGCCTCCGCGACAGAGCCCCAGTAGCAGCCAGCGCAGTGCCAGCAATAGCAGCCCATCCGGCATGGCGCCAGTTTCCGGAAGTCAGCAACAGCAGATCGAGCAAATGCGCCAGATGGCATCCCAGTTCAAGCCACAGACATCCAGTCGCGAAGATGTACGCCAAAATGAGATGCAGCAACAGCGCGATCGTGAGCGCCGCGAGGACGAAGAGCGCGAACGGAGAGAAGTGGCCGAGTACAATGCGTCCCTACCAAAGACGCGAACGCCAATGGCCCAGCAAGAAATCGGTGGCGGGGGCTACAGCAGCCCAGGCGGCTCCGAGAGATACAACCCAACGCGTGCAGCCCCACCTGCTCCAGGCGGTTCACGAGCTCCTCAGGCAAATGGATCTCTTCGCACAAACCAGAGACAAGCTCCTGCCGCACCCACATCGGCCAGTGGTCCTCGTCCCGGCCTGGGCAGCCAGCAACAAAGCTCGTCGTCTATACCACGAGATGTCCAACAGAGCAGAGAGAGAGATCAGAACGGCCGCGCCTCACCGAGATCCGACGCAAGCTCGCAGAGGAGCGAGAGCCCGAGATACCAGAACGGCGGACAGTCACAGCCACAAGCTCCACGTACGCAGCCCAATGGCCAGGCGCAGCAGCAGGCAAGCCGCATGCAGCAGCCTGCTGTATCGCAACCGAAGCCCCTCAACGTCCAGAAGGCCGCACCAAGCGCCCAGGCCACTGCTCAGAGTGATGGTGTCAAGGCCGCGGAAGCTGCGCTCACTTCCAAGCCTCCTACGCCCCGCAAAAACGACGTGCGCATGTCGACCATGTCAGAGGCCGACGTCATGATCAAGCTAAAGGAAGTCGTCTCCAAGGATGATCCGGGGCTCTCATACGCGAAGCAGAAGAAGATTGGACAGGGCGCTTCTGGATCAGTCTACGTTGCCAAGGTTAAGGAGAATGCCGTCTCTCCAATTGCTCGCCAAGTGCTGCGCGACCAGGGACCCAAGGCGCAAGTCGCAATTAAGCAAATGGATTTGGCACACCAACCGAGGAAGGAGCTTATTGTCAACGAAATTATGGTGATGAAGGATAGCAGGCACAGGAACATTGTTAACTTCCTCGATGCATTTTTACGAAACAATTTCACGGAGCTGTGGGTCGTCATGGAGTTTATGGAGGGCGGTGCCTTGACGGATGTCATTGACAATAACCCCGTCATCACTGAAGATCAGATTTCGACTATTTGTCTAGAGGTATGTGGAATATTTGCTGCTGGCTTCGATTCAACTAACGATATTTATAGACTTGCCGTGGTTTGGAGCATTTGCATCAGCAGAGTATCATCCATCGTGACATCAAGAGTGACAACGTCCTCTTGGATGCACGAGGAAATGTTAAGATCACCGATTTCGGTTTCTGCGCGAAGCTCACAGAGACGAAGTCGAAGCGCGCCACCATGGTCGGAACTCCATACTGGATGGCACCTGAGGTCGTGAAGCAAAAGGAATACGGCCCCAAGGTCGACATCTGGTCGCTGGGTATCATGGCCATCGAGATGATCGAGTCTGAGCCTCCATACCTCAACGAGGAGCCACTGAAGGCGCTGTACCTGATCGCCACCAATGGAACGCCTCGTCTGAAGAAGCCAGAGAAGCTAAGCAAGGAACTCAAGGCCTTCTTATCCGTCTGTCTGTGCGTCGACATCCGCAGCAGAGCCAGTGCAGATGAGCTACTGAAGCACGATTTCCTAAAGCACGGCTGTGGACTAGGCAGTCTCGCTGAGCTCCTTGCGTTCAAGAAACACGCGAAATAGATGATGACCAAGCCAATGGGCATCGAGGAAAGAGTACCAACATGGGTACTAACCATTTTGGAGGGGGGGGGGATTACTGCAAGCTATAACTATATCTTAAGGCGGGTCCGCACATATCATCCAGTTGGTTTCGAACATACCACACTTTTCCCCACTGGCGTTTGGGGATATTTGCTTTCTTTGCCCAGTTTACAATCACCTTCTCTGCGACCCCGTCGGGGCGGGATATTGAGAGGGCCAGCATGGATAGAGTTTTAAATTTCTGCCAACGCGACGCTTATTGAACGCTTTGCCTAGGCGGTGGCGGGTTATTCAAAAGGCAACTATCAATTCGAGCGAGCGTGTGCGCGGCGTTATCATTTTTTGCGAGATTTTTATTTTATTCGACGGGATGGGTGATGGATGATGATGATGGAGCGTCGGCTGCGCTGTGGGTTTGTTGGGCAGGGTGGTGCCTTGGAAAGATAAGCTGGGTGGATATCACATAAATAGTTTTTATGTTGAGCTATTAACCCGAGTGGGGTTGATGTGCCATAGACACTTGAAATGGGAAGCTAAAAGAGGATAAAACGTTTGTGATATGTTTGGTGCAATCTATGTGATATGGCTATATTCCAAGGCTTCAACTTCGCACTCTAATATACATTTATAGTTACAAGCGCAACACGCCTTTCCCCTTCTCTACGCCTCCTCTAAACAAGTCCATGACCACCCTCCCCTCTCCAAGAGTTTCTGCTATAATGCCCTCCACGTGCTTCGGCTCAACTCTCCCATACCAAATCCCCATGCCCCTTAGTGGATGCGGCTCTCCGCCCTTTAACCTCGCCGAAGGTGGAATATATAGGATCACGTTCCCCGCGAACTTGTGCCCGCCAATATGGCTAATCAATCCCACTCTTGCTCTCATCCCCAGCTCCTCGCCCTTCTCGGATGCACCGGGTTCAGCGATGGCTTCGCGGGACTGATTCGAAGGTGTTGCCAATGGCACCGGGCCATCTACCACCTCTACCCCAGCTCTGGGCAGTGCCCCCTCAAACTCCTTCACCAGCACGGGCCCTAGAATTCCACACCTCGCATCGCGTCCCCCGTGCCCGCAGATCAGAACCAGAACATCATCGACCTCCTGTGCGGGTGGCAGGAACGCTTGGTATGCTTCCGAGCGCTTCAGCCGGTCTTGGTGGATAGGCGAGAGGACCTCGTGGGCAGGGTTGAGTTTGGTGGGGAGGAGGTAACCTTTGACGAGGGCTTGGACAGCGTCGAAGGAGCGGGGTATGAGGGGGACGTATGTGAACGACGGGAGGAGGTAGGCGGAAGTTGTTGGAACATCTCGGAGGTATGGCGGGGGCGTGGTGGGTTGAAATGAGGAGTTTGTCAAGGGAGTATTGTGATAGGGCTGAGATTTGATTAGCTGGGGCTCTGTTGGGGTTGAGGTGGACGTACGTCAGAGTAGATTCCCCCTCTACCAACAAGCTCTTTTACATCAGCGACCAGATTGTCACCGCCGCTTTCCTCCTCGACGCGGCTGAGCCAGTCTGACTGCCCAGTGCATACGAGAAGCTGCTCAGCATATGGCGCCATTGTCCCATTCAATGGTTTGCTATGGTCGATTTCGAGTGCGTCTGGGAATTCTGGCATGGGCGTGCAGGTGCAAGTCGCTGCGGGGCATGATGGGATAGTGGGAAAGGGCGGCGCATGTCGACTCATCAGGCGTCTCGATGAGAGTGTCGATAGCGCATGCCATGACGGCCTCAGTATAGGCCGGACAGACATTGAATTGGAGGTTCTGCTGGTAGAACCAGGGAAATATGTGGAAGTTGGTAATCGCAGGAACCTGGGGGTATTTAAATCTTATCAGATCAGATTTGAGACCGATAAATCCGATGTAACACGGCTTTAGCGGCGCGGCACGGGAAAAGCGCGGCCCTCGTCATGATCGGCCCGTCTGCCAGTAGATTCACAGAGTCGGACTTCAGTCGCAGCAATTGAACTATTTGGGGCCATGGTATTGTCATAGCAGCGGGATTAAAGGCTATGCCGCGTCTCTCCAATGAACTCCTACGACATGCGTTTACAATCAATCCGCTGCTACCTTTGCTGCTGAGGACGTGTCGGACACTGCCATCGGCACACAACGAGCTGAGGTGGTTACGGCAGCATGTCGATGCGAGACTTGAGACAAAGTTTGGCAGGAAGAAAGACGTCCCTGCGCCATTGCGCCAGAGATGTGTCGTGAACCTGGTTGAGAAACGGGCACGAGGTGTGCCGCTGCAGTATATATTGGGGTCGCAGCCATTCGGGGACCTTGACATTTTGTGCAGAAAAGGCGTTCTAATCCCACGGTATGGCACTCCCTCTTTCCATCCTACTCATCCTATCTAACACAGCCCCCAGACAAGCAACAGAAGAATACACGTACCGCCTCTCCTCGATCCTCCTCTCAACGCCCTCCCTCCGCACCGCCTCGAAACGAATCCGCATCCTCGACCTCTGCACCGGCACAGGCTGCATCCCTCTCCTCCTCCTCTCCCTCCTGTCGCCCACCCTCGAAACAAAAGTAACAGGGGTCGACATCTCCCCCACGGCACTCGCCCTGGCTCGACTCAACGCGACGCACAACTCCCCCCCCCTCTCCAGCGCGCACGCGCGCTTCGCTTCGGGCGATGTCCTGGCTTCAGGCCCCGCGTTATTGGGTGAAGCGCACCGCGCGCGCCAGGAAGAGGGATGGTGGTACGGCGACGAGACGTTCGATGTCGTGACTGCGAATCCGCCATATATCTCGCGCTTGGGGTTCAATCGGGATACAGAGCGGTCGGTGCGGAATTTCGAGCCGCAGCTTGCGCTTGTGCCGGCAGGGGATGGAAGGGAGGAGGGGAGGCCGGAGGATATATTTTATGGGAGGATAGTGGAGAGGGCAGAAGAGGTGGGAGCGAGGATTTTGATTATGGAAGTTGCGGGCACGGAACAAGCAGGGAGGGTGACGAGGATGGTGAGGGGGAGGCGGGGGTGGGGGAAGGTTGAGGTTTGGAGAGATTTCCCTGATGGGGTGGTGGGTGAGGGAGGAGAGGGGGAAATCGGGGGAAGAGGGGTACTTGGAGGAGAGGGGGAACTCGGAGAAGATATTGTATTCCGTGGCGTGGGTGAGGGGAGATCGGTGGTTTGTTGGCGGGCCGTTGGAGAACCGGCGTCTTGAGTCAAGAGAGGATATTTGATCCGATGTCATGCGTGAGCAGAAAGCCGACTGAGGGCGCTTTATGGAAATAGCACACGTACACAGCGCAGTAGATCAGATAAGAGAATGTCCACTTACCGTTCCACCGAACGACGCTATTCTATCGCCGAACATTCCTTCCAGTCCCCGCACTCTGAAACTGGCCCCTCTCTCGCGTGCCATGAACCCCACCGCCCGACATCGTCTCCTCAAAACCGTGCATTCGCCGGCGTGCATCCAGTAACTGCAGCCGGCCAACTCGGGACCGAGATCTTCGACCGACACAGACATTGAGCTAACGCCTCGGTCGGCCGGAGTACCGTCGCCTAGACTGTGCCAAGAGCGATCGCTGGGCTGACAAAGTGTGGGGTAAGAGCGGCCAGAGCTTGGGAGCTCGGCGCCACTGGATGTCGGCGAGCGGGGCTGCGACGACGCCTTGCTGGGTTGGTGGGTTGTGTATCGAGTTTGCGTCGATCGTCTCGTGGGGAGTTTGGTAGTAAGTGGGCTTGTTCTGCTTGTTCTGCTTATTCTGCTTGCCCTGTTCAATTGCCGGTGGTTCCTGCTCCGAGATCGATCTTCAGGCTGTTGTTACGTGTGGTGGTAAATGGCTATTGGTCGAGCTGGATAGATATTCGTGGATGATTCAACGGGACAGGGTCTTTTTGATGCGGACAGCGACGGCGGCTTACTCGAATTGATGAGGAGAGGGGTAGGGGTAGACAGCGATTGGAAGGTGTGATGGACAATCCACCTGTAGCACCACAATTCGAGAGAAGGACGGCACTTTCTATGACAGAAGCTGTGTTTATTGTACTTCGTGTACCAGTTTGTAGATGGATTCGTAGAGCCAGGACGGGCAGGTACGTATCACAAGAGAGGGGAAGGCGGAAAGCGGATGGGACGAGGTCATGTCGATAAAGACGGATGGTCCCCCCTCATTCGAACTTCTTCCTCTCACTCCTCTATCACTTCTCTCAGCTCTCTCACGACAACTCACGATAAACTTCAACGCTCCCACTACACATCAAACCAAAGAGTCAAGAGATCTCTGAAATACCAGTAAGTGGCCACTGCATACCGATTCCTGCTCCTCTTTCTCTCGCCTCTGGACTTCACCTTGGAGTTCATCAGAATTGTGATGAGTTACAATTCCGCAACAACCACCACGTCATACTCATACCACAAACACCACATCGCAACTGGCATCCCAGAAGGATCAATCCAGTCAATCCAGTCAATCCATTCCGTTTGCGTAATACACTGCCAATCAGCCTGGTAGCTAACAAACACCCTTGTTCCACACAGGTCTCACCTTACCCCGCACTACCCCGCAGGCTCAAGGAGCATACAAATTATTCCGATACTCCAATACCTTTGAAAGCTTAATCCCACAATGGTAACTGCGCACCCTCTCGCATATATATGCACATTATATATGCACACTCGGTGGACCGATGTATCATAATGCTGACTGGTGCTTGACGTGAACAGGTCAAGGTACTCCTGGTTCTGTACGATGGTATGTTGGACCCCTATCACCTCCCATTAAATTACACTGCAGCATACTGATGTGCCAACAGGTGGCAAGCATGCCGAGGATTTCCCTGGTCTTCTAGGTAAGGATTACAATATAACACATACAGTGTCTAGTCTTATCCTAACTCTTAAAAGGTACTACCGAGAATGAGCTTGGGATCCGCAAATGGCTCGAGGATGCCGGTCACACTCTCGTCACAACCTCTGACAAGGACGACCCCAACTCCAAGTTCGACCAAGAGCTAGTTGACGCCGAAATCATCATCACCACCCCGTATGTTTATTGTGGTCTTCCTTGCCTACTAGTAACTGACAGACATCCAGTTTCCACCCAGGCTACCTCACCAAGGAGCGTCTCCAAAAGGCCAAGAAACTCAAGCTTGCCATCACTGCCGGAATTGGCTCTGACCACGTCGACCTCAACGCCGCCAATGAAACCAACGGCGGTATCACCGTCGCTGAGGTGACCGGCTCCAATGTCGTCTCCGTCGCTGAGCATGTTATCATGACCATCCTCGTCCTCGTGCGCAACTTTGTGCCTGCACATGAGCAGGTCGCAGCTGGTGACTGGAATGTCGCTGCCGTCGCAAAGAACGAGTACGATCTCGAGAACAAAGTCGTTGGCACAGTTGCTGTCGGCCGTATTGGTCAGCGCGTCCTGAAGCGCCTCAAGGCATTCGACTGCAAGGAGCTTCTGTACTTCGACTACCAGCCTCTATCCCCCGAAGTGGAGAAAGAGATTGGGTGTCGCCGCGTGGAGAACCTCGAGGAGATGCTTGCCCAGTGTGACGTCGTCACCATCAACTGCCCATTGCACGAGAAGACACGCGGGCTCTTCAACAAGGAGCTCATCTCGAAGATGAAGCCCGGCGCGTGGCTCGTGAACACCGCTCGCGGGGCTATCGTCGTCAAGGAGGATGTTGCTGCGGCTCTCAAGTCCGGCCACCTGCGTGGCTATGGCGGTGATGTCTGGTTCCCGCAGCCAGCGCCAAAGGACCACCCCTTACGCTACGCACAGAACCCATGGGGTGGTGGTAACGCGATGGTGCCCCACATGAGCGGGACCAGCATCGACGCGCAGAAGCGGTATGCTGATGGCACGAAGGCTATCCTGGATAGTTACCTAAGTGGCCGTGAAGATTACAGGCCGGAGGATCTCATTGTGCACAAGGGCGATTACGCCACAAAGGCCTATGGTGATCGTGCTAAGAAATAGTGTTTTGTAGTACAGTCTATGCGGTTACTTTTATTAGCTAGTTATTAATCAATAAATTACTTTATAAAAAATGTAAAAAATATACTCGAGTATAAACTTTACTCTTACAATTATTAAATTTACCAATTTACTTAAATTCCATAAATTTCTATAGTATAAACAACCTATTTGTGGTATTCTTAATATAAGATTCCCCTTCTGTATATATAAGATACAAATAGCATAATCGCTAGTTTCTCCCTATGGAAGGCAAGAAACCTTACAGTTATTAGCTATCATTAATTATTTGTTGTCATCTAAGCTTTAAGCCTTTTCAACCTGCACAGCACCACCAGTATCGTGCGCTTCATCAAATTTCTCCTCGCGCGGCCCCCTCAACTCATGTCCTACCTTCGCACCATGCCTCCCAATCTCCCACCACCTTAGCGTAAACATCTCATCCATACTCTCCAAGCTCCTGCCCGCGGTCTCTGGTATAAACAGCCATGCCCACGCTCCACCAAACACAGTTATGCCGACGAAGAACCAGAAAGCTCCTGCTGGTCCCAAGCCTCCCTGGTGGGTTGGGAGCAATATGATGGGCACAGCGCGATTGCAGCCGTACTGATTCGCGAAGTGCGCCATCATGACAAGAGACGATGAAATGGCACGGATTCGCAGGGGATATAGCTCCGCATTCAGGAGATATTGGATGCTGTTCCAGCCCATGGCGAAACCGAAACCAGAGACGTAGATCATCACTACGGCACCAGTGCTCGCTGCTTTCTGGGACCTACGAAAGGCTGGGTCAGTAACGTGTTTTAAAGAAACTAGAAGATGGAATATAAGAAAGCATATTTGTGGTGTGTCCAGGAAGAAATATTTTGCAATCACTAATATGGAACAAAGCTTTCGTGATGCTCTGCACATAGAATACGTCTCGATTTCTCAGCAGAACGTGGCGGCTTTGGGTTATGAAACTTGAGAACTTACGCAGTGAAAGAGTCTGCTTCAGGAGTACCGACGATGGTGAGAAAGAGTGCGATGTAGCCCATTGAGATTGCCTGTAGCGTGATTCCATAGCCTAAAGTATCTTGGAGTTAGCAACCCATCTCCAAGCAGTGCTTAAACGTAACCCTAAGGCATCGCCTTAAAGCAAAGTTGTTTCATCGATAGATGATTATCAGACGAAGTACGCACCTAGTGATCGCTTCCGGCCAATAACATTAACGAGGAAAAATGCGCAAACAAGAGAAGCAACAAATTTCACGACTCCAAAGACGCATGTTGCAAGGAGCTTCTCATTTTGACCACTAATACCAAGTAAGAGGAAGAAGTCTGGTGCGTAAACTGTGATTTTGAGAAGGTCAGAGGCGGATTGAAGAAGGTGGAATGTATATAACAAAGAATATGCTTACCTGTGATAGACTGAGCACCTGACCATTGTGTCATAAGCTGGGCAAAGAGACCCAGGTATATACGATATAAGTTTGAAGGCATCAAAAACATCTCCCGAAGTATGCCAATCCAGCCTTGTCCTAATGTAGCCGCTTCTTCCTCCTCTAACTGAGCCTGGATTTCGTATATCTCTCTGATTATTAGGTCATGCTCTTGAGGTAGGTTGCGAATGTGGGCAAGATTAATGGTTACCTACACCTACACTATGTTGTAGATAGCGCATTGCCTTAGGGGTCTAAATCTACCCCATGTAAGGAGGCATCCTTACAAAGGGGGAGCTTATGGCTTCTAACCCCTTATGTACCTAAATGGGGTCCGTCTTAGGTATTACACTACTATAACCTACACATGACTAGCACGTGACCAACTACACATCCGTAACAACCCTATAACAACCTTAAGTCTAGTTTATAAGGTCGAGTGACTGTAACAGCTCTAAGTTAGATCTATAGAATGGCTAAGTAAGGAGGCATCCTTACATTAACTATAAGAGATTCATATGAGATTAGAACTCTTAGTAGAGGGTCTTTAGTTGAAGGTTGAGTAGTCTAGCTTAATGATGCTCTTGTTGTTACCTAAGTGGTAGTTTAAGGAGCTACGCTAGTTCCTCCTTAAGCTACTACCCATATGAAGTCTAGAATAGGCTTTGTAGGTAGTAGGAGTGTAGGGGGGTCTTTTAAAGAAGGATTAATATACTCCCATACTCCTGTTTTCATTATGGCTGTTTTAATCGTCTTTATGTAATGATGTACAGTTACGCTCGCGCTACACCCTACTAAGCTAAAAAGACCACAATATTCTAGCCTAGCTAGAATACGCGTAACATGCTATATATACTATAACGGTTACATGCTAGCACCCCGTTACAATTACCTCCCCTTCTAGTCTATGACGTCCTAGCATAGTAATAGAGGCTTTAGTTTGCTTATTAGTCTATGTGCTTACTTCTAGGCTCCATCACTACTTAAGATGCTAAAAGCAAGCACGCTTCTAGGCTCTGTTACTACTTAGGATGCTAAGGTTTAGATATATATAGCTTAGGCCCCTAGAGCTATACTCTATTAGCTAGGTAAGGAACTACATTTCTAGTTATATGCTCGCTTAGCTAAGTGAGCTAGACAGCTAGAAAAAACCCATTAACTATAGGGCTAGAATATTCTATAATGATGTATAGTTACGCTTACGCTACACCCTACTAAGCCAAAAAGACCATAATATTCTAGCCTAGCTAGAATATGCATAACACGCTATATATACTATAATAGTTACATGCTAGCACCCTGTTACAATTAATTATCACGAATGCATCACGTGTAGAGTTATAACTTGTAAGCTATAGAGCTAAGATAGAGGAACGTTAGGCTAAAGAACACATGTAGCTATAGTATATAGTAGGAACGTGAACCTTTAGAGGAAGGTTAGCGTTTAGTCTTCGTAATCTATAGGATTTATATACGTGTATGTAATTAAAGAACGTGACCTCATACTACCCTATTTACTAAAGATCCTTACATTCTAAACGCTCTACCATTCCTATGATTAGAAAGAATAGCCTAGTATGAAGTTAAAGCAGCTATCATGCCATCACGTAAGACTTAACACACGTCTACTACTAACCTTAAGCATAAGGGTAGTAAGACTACTCTAGCCACCTCTTAGGAGGAGAGTATGGTAGGAAATGAGGGCGTTATAAGCCTAGAGTAGCACGAAAGCTCACCTAGAATTAAAGCGTAATTAGTAATAGCATGAGCCTTTAAAACGGAGCTCTAGAAGGAGCTTAAGCTTAAGGAGACTAGAGAGTAGATCTAGCGCCTATAAGAACGGCTATAGGGCTAGTAGATAATTAAGCTTAAGGCTAGGTCATAAGACAACCTACTTCTAGAGTAAAGCGTAACGCCTATAAGTTCCGTCTTACATAAAGGCATGTTACGTAGTTAGTAACCTAGAGCCATTACTAAATATTAAGGGAAGACTGTCTATGAACACTCTAAATTCGTTATGAGCTATGAGCTAGCTTTTCACCTTAAACTAGAGTCTAATAAATTAGATGCACTAGGCTATAATTTCATAGCTGTCTAGCTAGTAGGGGAGCTCTAGGATGCCTAGCTTTAGCATGAGAAAGAGCTAGGCTTCTAGAAGATGTAAGAGGGCTTTAAGAGCTTCCTTCTAGATCTAGTATAAGACCTAGTTAACTATACTATAGCAATAGTAGTGAAATATAAGGAGGTGTAATAGTAAGTTAGCTAGACTACGTAAGCGTTTATAGCCTACCTTTAGACTCTAGAGGTAGACCTACCTGCTTACTAAGAAGAGCACTTAGTCTAGCATCTATTTATAAAGCTTTAGGTAGACGTATAAGATAAAGTCATTATGTACCTAGAGATACCATGCTTTTATAGCACACTCATTACACTTACTACTTACTTTAAGTAGTTAAATGCCTTAAGAGCATAGGGAAAAGGGGGTAGGTTAAGCTAAAGGGAAGAAAAGGCAAATAACTAGGACGATTAGACTTATAAGAGAACCTAGTTAAGCTTAAATGAAAGCTATAGAGCATTAAGGGCATTCCTAAAGCACCCTTGTCTTTTAGGTAAGAAAGAGTAGTGCTAGAGAGACAATAACCTTTGTTTTAAGTGTAGATGAGTAAGCTACATGTTAGCTTAATGCTTTACCTAATAGCTTAATAGTAACCTCTAGGCGCAAGTAGTATAGAAGAGAAGTAAGAGTTTAAAAAACTAAGTCTCTTCATAGAAGCTTATAAGGACGTAGGGCATTGTATTATAAGAAGTAGCATATGAGAGTATAAGTTAGATATGAGTTAGTGTAATCCTATAAGTCTACTATAAAGGATATAAAAAAGATGAAGGGGGAGCTTATAGCTTCTAACCCCTTATGTACTTAAATGGGGTCTAACTTAGCTATGACTTAGCTAAGCCTTAGCGTGTCCTCTAAACCACTTCTACCTATTACATGAAACCACCTTAACTCTCATCTCTTACCTACACTCATACTATGTTGTAGACAATGCATTACCTTAGGGGTCTAGGTCTACTTCATGTAAGGAGGCATCCTTACATTACCCCTCTCCTTAAGAATGTACTTTGTCCTTAAAGCATAAGACTCTTATATTATTACTAGGAAGTATGTAGTTTACGTTCATACATACTTCTTTTTGTCGTTAAGTGATACTACTAAATGCATCTATAGAGTAGTTAGGGAATGATTCTTTGTAAATAACAAAGAATATTTAAGGGGTCTAAATTCATGCTAGAAGGTATATAGGCGTATGGTTAGGCGTTGTAGATTTCTTAGTTACTATGCACGCGCTAATTCATCTTAGAGATTCATTGTTGTAAGTAGTTGCCATAACAAGCTAATATTTCATCTAAGGTTCTAATGATATTTTCTTCATAATAACGATTAAGAACCCCCTCCTAAGACTAGTAAGTGCCCCCTTCCGTTTATGTATTATATGTTTACTAACTAATTAATAGAAACAATTAAACTAAACGAACGAGTAGGTAACAATGGCACACTATTACGTAAGTGATACTTTTTAGGCTTAGCTAACGGTTTTGTAGTATAATTCTATAACGATACTAATTCCCGTTCCTCCTACTACTCTCCCTAAGGCATACTATGCCTTATGCATGTACTACTTATGTTATAAGGCGTCTCTAGAGGTAAGAAAACCTACTTACAACTACATGTAAAGCTCTAAGAGCTTAAAGTGTAGCTACTACATGTTATAGAAGGGCTAGTGTATTCTAGTGAGTTTCTAGACGGCTTACGTCCTAGCTATTTTAGTTTCTATGGCTAACTTCTAGGGATAGCTAGCTTAGTTCTTAGGCCTAGAATACTAGGCTATTGTTAATGCTAAGTCTACGTCCTCCCTCGTTCCTACTAATGTTATCTCTACTACTAAAGAGGCAGCTTACATTACTAACATTACTAGTGCTACTATGCTAAAGTTTTAGACTCTAGCTAAGGCTTTAGCTTACTTAGAGAGCGTTACTCTCTACCTCTCTATTAAGGACAGTCTTCGTGTAAGTATTCCTATTACGTTCTTCCCTTATTCTAGAGCTAACGTGGTGTAGTGCGTCTACTAGACTGTCTTAGCTATAAAGAAGAATATGGCGCTACTCTATAAGGGGTAGGACTCCTCTACGTTCTCCTTACTAAAGGGTGTAGAGAAGGCTATAAAGGAGGGAGTAGAATTAGTAGTAGCTATAGTTGCTAGGCCTTATAAGGTGAAGAGGAAGAGAGTAAGGAAGGATGAGGGGAAGGATAAGGAGGAGACGGTAGGTAGTTTTGCTATGCCCTTAGAGTAATTAAGCCCTATGCTAGAGGGAACTTAAGGGTAGTCTTTCGCGTGAGGTTACTTTAACCCTTCATCTCTCATAGTAGTAGCTACTTGTTATAACACTAGTAAGACGTTTAGGAAGGGTGGCCTTTATAAGGACTATAGCTCTAAGTGTACTCTAGCTTAAAGGGTGCTTAGTTTAGTGTTATAGGTAGTAATAACGTTGTTTTTTCTACTTCCTTGTTCCTCTTGTAATCATAGCTTAGCTCACCCGTCTCTCATGCTATAATTCATCTAGGTAAGCCCTTTAGTAGCTCTAGTAGGTTTAGATATTTCATGTGAAACTCTTAGAGCTTAAGAGAAGAGTTCTTGAAATTTGCTATAGGATACTACTCTAGGTCTAGGTCAAATTCTACCTAGCTTACCTAGTACTATAGTTAATGGTAGCAAAGTCTTATAGTAAGAATCTTATTAACTTACCATTTCTTTACATCATTAATGACTTTGCTACTAGGCTCTAGTAGTGCCTAACTAGGTAAGGGGTTAGTTAGTGCCTTAATAAGTACGTCTAGTAAGAACACATCATGTATGTAAGAACCTATAAGTAGTTGTAATTAAAATGTGTAACTAACTTGTTCTAACACTATATATGATCTAGACTACTACTATCCTAACTTATAGCTTAGGTAGGTGTTCTTAAGGTTCTTTACTAAGAGGTAAACCTTATTCCCTACGCTTTAATCAACAGCTCGTTAGCGTTAGTTAACGTACTTAGACATATCTTCTTAGGTTTTTGCCATATTACCCTTAGCTTAGGTCTAGGTAGCATGCATTTAGTCTGTCACTACTCTAGCTTCTACCTAGTTAAGGGTTTCCTAGGTAGTATTTCCCTTTAGGGCATTCTAATCCTAACTCGTACGGGGATCCGTTCTATACTTAAGTTAGTAGGGTGTCATACTAATTAAGGCATGAGGGAGTGTCATCTAGATCTAGTTCATGATAGGGATTAGCTTACTCTAATTGTCCTAGTAGTAGAATACGAATGAACGTAGTCTCTAATTAATATAACAGTTCATGATCTCCGTTTAGCCATTAGTCTACTTATAGTAAGCTATAGATAGCTTAATCTTAACGCTAATGATCTAGTAGAACTCATGCTAGAAGGATGATATGAATTAGAGTCTATAGTCACTAATAATTAACACTAGGGTATGCCTAAATTAGTAGATTCATTTAATGAATAATTATGCCATTTACTATACGTCTATAGTCTTATGGCATAGTATGGTCATAGAGGTCTTACTAAGGTAGTTCATAAACACTAAGATGCTGTTATACCTATGCTTGTTAACTAGGAACTCCTTAAAGTTCATTGTAAGGTGTTACATAAGGTAATTAGGTACTAGTAAGGGGTATAGGAAGCCTTACTACTTTATGACATTAGTGTACATAAGGTAGCATGTCACGTAGTTATACACATACTATAAGCAGTCTACTTTCATGCTAGTCTAATGATACTTTAGGGTGAGTAATTAATAGGTCTTCCTACTACTTAGATGTATAGTTAACACTTAGTTGTGCGCCTCCTAGATGAGTTTCGTATATAACTTTGTGTAATAGTTTAACGTATTTCACAAGCGAACGGATCACACAAGCGAACGGATCACCAAAACACCAAAACGCGTCAACTTAACAGAATTTGACTTATGGCAACACTAACTCAAGCTAAAACCTCTAATCAAGAGGGGAGAATACTTCTAGCTATTCAATCAATTAAAGAAGGACATATTCAAAGTATTCGAGCAAGCGCAATGTCGTACGATGTCCTATATACAACTCTCTATAGACGGTTGAATAGAGTAGCTTCCTGACGCGATTCTACTCCCAACTCTCGAAAATTAACTCCGTACGAAGAGTCAGCTCTCGTTCAGTATATCCTTGACCTAGATTCACGTGGATTTCCGCCCTAGCCGCAAGGTGTACAAGAAATGGCAGACCTTCTACTCTCCGAACGAGGCGAGAGCCCTGTTAGGATAAACTGGACTACTAACTTCATTAAGCGTCGTACGGAAATCAAAGCAAAGTTTAGTCAGAAGTACGATTACAAACGAGCAAAATGCGAAGATCCTAAGATAATTGAAGGGTGGTTCTCCCTCGTACGAAACACAGTTGCAAAATATGGAATCTTAGAGCAGGATATCTACAACTTTAATGAAGTAGGTTTTGCAATGGGAGTTATTGCTACTGCTAAGGTGGTTACAAGCTCAGAAGCAAAGAGTCGTCTAAAGACTATACAGCCTAGAAATAGAGAGTGGGTGTCGATTATTTAAGGTGTCAATTCGTACGGATGGGCACTCCCGCCATTCATCATTTTCAAGGCACAGAATCACCTCTTAGCTTGGTACGAAGACTCAGGATTACTAGACGATTAGGTGATTACGCTTAGTGAGAATGGGTGGACTTCAAATTCAATTGGGTACGAGTGGATTTAACACTTCAATCGACATACAAATGCTCGTACGGTCGGAACCTATCGCCTTCTTATTCTCGATGGACATGAGAGCCACATCTCTGCTCAATTTCAACACTACTGTACAGAACGGAAGATAATTACCCTCTGTATGCCACCACACTCGTCGCACATTCTTCAGCCTCTTGATGTAAGCTGCTTTGCGCCACTAAAACTTTCGTACGGAAAGCAGATTGAAACCTTCGTACGGAACCGGCTAAATCATATTACGAAGCTTGAGTTCCTCTCTGCATTTAAAGAAGCATTTAAAGCTACATTTACAGTGTAGAACATTAAGAGCGGATTCCGAGCTACAGGACTAGTTCCGTACGAGCCACAGAATGTCCTCTCTCACTTAAATCTACGCTTGAGGACTCCAACTCCTCCTATAGTTAAGAGTGGCAATT
>LMYD01000019.1:0-12110 GCA_001630595.1 Pseudogymnoascus sp. BL308 | reverse complement strand
AGTTTGTGCTTACGAGGGGGGGGATGGTGGAGGGGGACGCGTATGGGGGGGAGGAGTATGGTGTTGCGCTTGATTAAGGGGGGGAGGGGTTATATTCATTGCGAGGGAGTTTTTTTTTGGGAGGATGGGAAGGGGATACTGTGGTTGCTGGGATTTGGCTGGGATGGCATAGGGAGTGAACTTGCATGTACAGATTATAATATTCGTAGAAAGGGGCAAAAAAATTAAAAAATTAAACATACAACAGTGCATATTCGCTGGTGGTCACCCACCCAATAGACAGGCACCTCTACGCTCAGATGAAGGAAATTCTTCGGGAAGGCGCAGAAGGGATCCAGAATGTGGCAGATTAGATGCAACCAAACTTACTTGTACTATAACTACAGGGGATCAAACATGGAAAATTGTAGAAGATGGACTAATGCGTCGTAGATCACAGTCTCTCTCAACTTCGGAATTAGTGTGGCAAAGCATTCTGTTTGTTAATTCTGCTCTTTCTCTTTTCGATTTCCCAATTCAGTAGTAGGAATCTGGAAGGATATCTTGAGAAGGTGGAATAAAGGCGGCTAGCCCCCTGTATAATCATCACCCCCGCCCCGCTACTTTACTTATTGTAGACCCTGGTGGCGGGAGCGCCCATTGATCCACCACAGATAGTTACGATGGGACAGTAGAGTGCTGAGTGCGTACTGCCAGTAACGTCTTCTATCCATTTACATTTGGCAGCAATAATTCCAATAACCGGAATATCGAAGATCCTCCCGTCTCAACATATGTTGCTATGTTTTAGCAAGGTCTAAAAAACTCTTTTCTCCTCCGCCTCAGGCCTGTGCGACGTTCTCATTAGTACTCCTAGCAGTATGCTTCCAAACGCCAACGGGCTTGTCGGGACTTACGTTATAGCCAGCCTTCTCATCCTCATAACGCTTCTTATCCAGCGCAGCCTTGGCCTCATACGGAGCACGTTGCTTCCCATCCAAAGCCCTCCATCGATCCCCGAGGACCTTGCCGACCTGGCCTGTATGTAATAATTCGCCGTCAGCAAGCATGGTTCAGTTGACTTGGATCGAGGAGCAGGGGAGCCCATACCGAAGGAGAGGGATGGGTACCCATCACGGACACGGTCGCGCTGCTCCTGTGCGAAGAACATGTAGGCTGATAGACCGCGCGTGGGCGCGTGGAGAGCTAGACAATGTTCAGCATTGTGACGGCTGTAGAGTTTGGATAAGTGGGATTATCTACTCACAAGGCGGACGAGGCTGGCTTTGCACCTCGGTGGAGTCATCTAATAGCCTCTTAAGATAGGAAGCAAGATCCTCGTATCTCGGTCCGCACTTCACCCGCACTAACGGCTGGTAGTCCACGCTATCCTCATCCCGAGTAAGCAAATAGTGCTGACCTAGGAGGTTCTCATGTCGCCTGCTAGCCCATCTCAAGAGGGCGTCGAAATTCGGATCCTCGAGCCCTGAGCCGCAACCAACAAATAGAATGGTTTTATGCTGCAAGAACGCTTTGAGCATGTGCTGTACCACGCCTGAATGCTTCACTTCGTAGTAGTCCGTTGTATCCATCACAACTTCGTGCGCATCAAGATAGCTCCCGTGGAGATGGAAGACCCCCACGAGATCCCCCCGCTGAAACCCCGAAACCTCATCCTGGCTCGACCGACCAATACGTCGCAGCCCACAGTGTTTCTCAAGAACATCGTCGTAATTCGTCGTCAGCAGCGCTGCCCCCCTTTCGTGCAGTGCCTTGAGCACGTCGATGAGAGCAGGGTGTCTTAGTTCCCGACTTAGACTCCCGAATACCGAGTCCAGCCATGCACTGAATTGGCCATGCTGCTTCAGTTGGCTGGCTACGATATTCGCAGCGTCGAGGAGGCCGTCGATTTCTGGGTCCTCGAGCGCGGCATAGGCCCTCTTTGTCCGGCGGTTGGATGTGTCCACGTAGCCTTCGCTGACTAGATGGTCCAGACCGCTTCGCATCAGGCCTGTCCATGTCATTCGGGAGAGAGGGTTCCCAGATGTATGTGCAGTAGCATCGAGTGTAACTCCTGCACCGGTTATAATCGCGAGGCGATTGCTCTTTAGGGCGCTGCGTAGTCGTGCAAGGGTTTGCTCTTGGAATCGCGCAGCCTCTTTGACGACTTCATCCTGGATCTGTTGTGTTTAGTCCTGGCCTCGCTAGAGAGTTATGTTGGACGTACTGGAGCATTCATCGCGAGGTTTGGTCGTGGAAGCAGTTGGGATGGAATTCAGGTTTAGCGGGGGACAAGGCTGTTGCTAATGCAACGGCTGCAATGGCATGTCCGCCTTCCTTCAACAGCAACCTAGATCCTTCAGAGGGAATGCGCCTTTAAATGTCAAAAATTCACGTGATTGTCATAAATGTAGTTACCACCTTGTATTCTGCTAATCTATCAACTTGGCCTCTTGTGGTTTGATGTGTAGACATATGGCTTACAAATCTCTGTGGTGGGGATGGTAGGTAGGTGTAAGGATCTTCAATGAACAGGGCAGTACGAGGTCACGTTCTTCACTGGATACGCGTATATAGATCCTGTAGATTACGAAGACTGAACGCTGGCCTTCCTCCGAAGGTCCGCGTTCCTACTATATACTACGGCTGCACGTGTTCTTCAGCCTGACGTTCCTCCGTCTTGGCTCCGTAGCTCACGAGTTATGACTCTGCACGTGATGCGTTCGTGACAATTATCCCCCCCTTTAAGGCTCAAGCCCCTTTAGGCCCTAGGTTGACAATTCTGTAAAGTGAGGTTATTGATGGGGGTGCTGCTACTACCCTAGCCTAATGATTAAGGCCGTTAGGGTAGGCGCTTAGCCTACGTATTATTGTGGTGTTTTGTTGTGACCGCTTCTTCCTTTCACTTCACTCATAACAACACCTCCCCTTAACCCGTTAATTCCTTTCTATTGCCTTCTGTTGTAATTGCCTTCCGCATCCTATCCGTTGTAAGTATTGATCTTAATCCTTGAATTCTTATACTAATCATCTTGAAGCTTTAGCCCTCATTAACCTTACTTCACTGTTGTTACCATGGGTCCTTGCAAGAAGAAGGCTGCTAACCTAGCTAGCCTCCTTAGCTTAGCCAAGAAAGCAACTAAAGCTAAGAAGAACAACCCTAGTTAGGCTGCACCTGCTACGTCTCCCCCACGCCCTAACGACGAGGAATCTAACGCTAGAGCCCCCATTCCTAATGGTGAGGTTAAAGCTGCTATCGCTAGCCCACAAGTTGCTCCCTTGCCTACAGCTGCCTTTCGTAAGAGATCTGTCAACTCACTTGCCCCTCCTACGACGCCTTCCGTTACTGCTCGTCATTCCTATATCAAGGTTAGCATGCCTACGTAACAGCTCTACGCTAAGACTATGGTCGCTGCCGTTGCTACCCTTAACTTTACGTCTACTTGCCGTTCTCGCGAGAAACTAGTTGTCCTCATGTGCCTACGCTATAGCAAGCGCGTATATACCTTAAAGTTAAGCTTAGACTGTACGCGCCCTAATGTTATGACCTGCTATGGCTATTACTCTAAGGGACATGGTTACTGTCTCCTAGTATGCACTCTGCCCCCGCTTCCCCTATGCTTGTGCCCTAGCTAACCTATGTGGCAAGATTCCTAAGTTTGCAATCCGCTGCTTCAATCGCCTTATGAGAGCGTATGGTCGGTTCCTCTCCGCCTAGGAGCGCACTCCGTTAAGCAACTACCTCGTCCGCGCCCGCTCAAAGATCCTCGAGGCACGCTAGGCTGACTACACCACCTAGGTCACTTGGGGCAAGAATGTGATTTGATGCTACCACGTCGTTAGAGCTGACTCTAAGCCCGTCAAGATCAATTAGGGGCTTGCGCTCCTTAAGATTTACGACACCTTGCGTGGCATTTAGCGTACCTTGCGTCATAGCAATGACTTGGTTAAGGCCCTAGTACGCCTTCCCTCCGCCCTCCTTCCGTTCCTCCACTAACACTCGCAGTACCCTTACAACCTAACTGTAAGGATGCCTCCTTACATGAAGTAGACCTGGACCCCTAAGGCAATGCGTTGCAACATAGTATGGTTGTAGGTAAGAGTTGAGAGTTGGGGTGGTTCCATGCAACAGGCAGGAGTGGTTTAGAGGACACGCTAAGGCTTAGCTAGGTCGTAGCTAAGTCAGACCTCATTTGGGTACATAAGGGGTTGGAAGCCATAAGCTCTCCCTTCATCTTTTTTGTATCCTTCGTAGTAGACCTATAGGATTGCACCAACTCATATCTAACTCGCACTCCCATATGCTACTTCTCGTGATACGGTGCCCTATGTCCTTACACTAACCATCGTTGACTACTACAAGTACGAGAGTAGCAAAAGCAAGCCTAAGTTAGAGGCTTACCCTAGCAAGGACGATGGTGACTCTAACCTTAATCGTGCCCTAGGTGATAGTGCTATGGAGGATGAGAACACCTTGCTTAACAACGATGATGAAGTTATTAAGCCTAGGGCTAGTGACTCTAACGGCGCCATGTGAGCCCTACTTACCCTATGCACGTTTTATTCTACGCCCTCCCTATACTTATAGATCCTAGGGAATAGCCCTAAAGAGGCATGGCCTTATATGAATTAACGCTTCGCATTAAGACGACTGCCTGCTACGCTATGACCGTATCTGTTGCGCTTTTGCTTGTTGGCTGCCTCTTATGGTATGGCTTAAGGAGTGATACGTGGAAGGTAGGGTGAACTCCTAACTCCTAGGGGAGTTCTAATTAGTACGCTTGTTTACCAATGATTTCTACGACCTTAAAGGGTCCTACTGTAAGGATGCCTCCTTACACGGAGTAGACCCGGACCCCTAAGGCAATGCGTTAGCCGCGACACAGTGTGGGTGTAGGTAAGAGATGAGAGTCGGGGTGGTTCCGTGCGACAGGCAGGAGTGGTTTAGAGGACACGCTAAGGCTTAGCCGAGTCGTAGCTGAGTCGGACCCCATTCGGGTACATAAGGGGTTAGAAGCCATAAGCTCCCCCTTCATCTTTTTTATATCTTTCGTAGTAGACCTATAGGATTGCACCGACTCATATCCGACTCGCACTCCCATATGCCACTTCTCGTGATACGGTGCCCTGTGTCCTTACATTATATAAAAAAGATCACGCCTGCCGGGGACGGCCGTACGTAAATAATATCCCACCCCTAGAACGACTCAGGAGAACTACCGCTACGAACCGACTGCGACTCGGTGCCGTTTCGGAGCAGAGACTTGACGACTTCAAATAGCCGTGATTCCCGAGATCTCACGGACAGCCAGTGGATCAGGGTTTGATCCTGCAGAGCAAGCTGGTAAAGTCGCCGACGCGTTGGCGCCGATTAGGATACGAGATCCTTAAGAACCCCCTTAGCGCAGAGGCAATTGCGAACAAGAGTGCTGATAGCCACGAGCTACCGGAAAGTCAGACTCTTCAGTATCGACCGCGACTCGATACGCCCCCGACTCATAGATGTCGCGCAAGGCGACACAAAACCCACCACCTAACAACGACGGTCCACCTAATCGGATGAACACCAGGCAACAGACCTCCTAAGGCACTGCCGCGGAGACTACCGCAGGTCCCTCCGATGAGGCCCCGGATCGCATGGCCAACCTCGAGAGAGAGATGCGAGAACTCAAAGCATTAATCAACACCCTCGTGACTAGCCAGACCAGAACACCGTCTGCACCGCTACCGGCAGCAGACACTCCTGTAGGCACCGTTGAAGCCAACGACTACAGTGAGGAAGACGAACAGCTAGCGCCGCTACCGCGAAGCACGCCTAGTATCGTTCGACTTCCCCGAGCCACAGCGACACGCTCACCATTAATCCCGATTCTACCCCGACAAGACACCGAGATACCCTAATCTCGCCACAAGAAATCAACTATGTCGGAAAGAATCACTCCATTAAGCGACGGCGTCAAACACACCTTCCTACAATGGAGCGCTTTAATACGGGACTAACTCGTAGTCAACGAGGATCACTACCCCACTAACGTATCACGCCGAGCGCTAATATGGAGCACTACGACTAGCACTGCGAAAAAATACCTAGAACCCCGATACCTATCTAAGGTGCATGCGTTCAAGGATGCGCACGAGATGATGGACCTGTTAGGATCATATTACCTTACGGGTAACGAGACCGAGCAGGCCTAGAACGAGTTCGACGACATGCAAATGGGAGATAAGGGCCACTCTAACGAGTCCTTCTCTAAGTTCAAAGCTCGCTTCTAAAGCGCTGCCATCACCAGACAAGTAATCTAGTCGGAATGGTTCTAATATATGTGGAACAAGCTCACGCTACAATTCCGCAGCCGCGTGGCCGTTATCAAGAATCAATGGAACGGTGACTACCACCTTATGGTACGAGAGCTCACCGCATTTGATTAGGAACGCCGCCGGAACAACGAGTTGAGCTACCAGTCCACGGTGCCAGGAAAGCCTACGGCGACGGCAGCAGCCAAGCCTAGCTCGTCTAGGTTCACACTAGTGACGACGACGTCAAGACTAGCCCAACCGACCACTGCCCCCATCCTTCCTCTAGTCTAAAGAACCTAGTTCTTTAGCGCTCCTAAGCTAGACATTACAGGGAGACCCCGGGCGGCTGCTCCGGCTGCTACCGGGAACTGCTTCAAATGCAGCAAGGCGGGCCACTTCCAAGATAAGTGCCCCCTTAACGCCTCAGTAAAAGAAATCGACCAGGAAGACCCCGAGACTGAGGAATCCTAGGAAGAAGCCGTGGAACTTCAATCGGACGCCTCCCTAGAGGAAAACGACGAGGTCTAGGGAAAGGCTCCTTCCTAGGCCTATGCAAATGCGATCTGCGAGATCTCGACCTGCAAGAACTTCTGGGCGGAACCTAGTTCTTAGTCGACACGACACTAAGTCTCAACGGACTCAGTGTGCAAACGAAAGCTCTCGCTAACATAGGAGCAAACGGTTACCTCGTCATTAATAAGCCCTTCGCGCTACGACTGTCGAAGGCGCTTTAGAGCCTAATACGGAAACTACCCTACTCTGTACTGATACGCAGCTTCCACTAGAAGATCTAAAGCCACGTATCCAAGTATATTTAGTTGCACTTAACAGTCGATGGGCGCCGAATATATAACTGCCCTTTTGTGCTCCTAGACCTTAGAGCGCAAGATGTGATAATTGGGAAGAAGCTTTTCAGCCGCTTCTGAATACTACTCGACTCTGCGAAGAGCCGTCTGGTATGGACAAAGGAGTATCCGCTAACTCCTGGCTGGGCGAAGGAATTGACCCTTCCCTACAACTCGCGCGAAACGTCCATTCGACATCCAGCACACCAGTCTGATGCGAATCGTAGGGATGCCGCAATCCACCACGAAGACAGACGCCGCGTAGGCGGACGCTCGACGGAAATGAAAGTGATAACTTCGGACTACGAAGAGATCACCGACCCTACCCCAAGTACACCTCAGGTCATAGAGGTGCCCCAGCGACCACCGGCAGAGCTAGCACCTAGCTTCACGCCAGTACAGATATGTGAGATCGGTGCTAATGCGTTCCACCACGAGATGATGCGGAGCGACGCCGAGTTCTTCTAGACTAGTATATATGAGATTAATCAGATCATACGAGAGAAAGAATCGGTAGAGGATGACGAAACGATATCACTCATCTAGGAGAAGCTCCCGGGTATACACCGACCATACACCGATGTATTCTCCAAGTCAGAATCTGATAAGATCCCGCCCTACCGAATATATGATCATAAGATCTAGCTTGAAGCGCCGTTACCTAACGCATTCTCACCCCTCTACTAGCAAGGCACCGAAGAGCTTAAGGCTACGAAGCAATACTTATTAGAGAACCTCGAGAAGGGCTTCATCGTCAATAGCAATAGCCCCTTTGCGTCTCCTATACTCTTCGTTAAGAAAGCGGACGGCAAATTGAGGTTCTGCATCGACTACCGCAAGCTAAACGGCCTCACTCGTAACGATCTGTACCCGATACCCTGCATCGACGAACTGCTTAGCCGGGTGTCGAAAGCAAAGATCTTCACGAAACTCGATATTCGACAAGCCTTTCACTGCATACAAATGCACCCCGACTCTAAAGAGTACACTACCTTCAGGACTCGTTATGGGTCATACAAGTGCAAAGTGCTGCCGTTTAGACTAACCAACGGCCCTGTAACGTACTAGCGTTACATGAACGACGTTCTCATGCAATACCTAGATGATTTCTGTACTGCCTACCTAGACGACATATTAATATATTCCGAAGACCCTACGGAACACATCGGGCATGTACACAAAGTCCTCTAACGACTACGTGAAGCCGGCCTCCAAGCTGACATCAAGAAATGCGAGTTCAATGTTACCCGTACGAAGTACTTAGGCTACATACTGACCACTTCTAGAGTCGAAGCAGACCCGGAGAAGATCGAACCACTTTGAAACTAGATTAGACCGACCACCGTTACTGGTGTGAAGTCCTATCTGGGTTTCTGTGGTTTCTACCGCCAGTTCATACGCAATTTCGGGAAAATAGCAAAGCCCCTGACGACTATCACTAGCCCCTTAGAGCCGTTCCTGTGGACTAATGAATGTGAGAACGCCTTCGAAGAATTACGGCAGCAGCTGTTAGCCGTGCAAGCACTGCACTACTTCGACCCTAGATTGCCTACGAAGCTTGAAACTAACTCTTCTAATGAAGTAGTCGCTAGTGTGCTTTCGCAGGAGCATCTAGACAAGCTCTAGTACCTAGTAAGCTTCTATAGCCACGTCCTAACGGGCCATGAGATCAACTAGGAGATCCACGATAAGGAGCTGTTTGCGATCGTGAAGGCCTTTGCGAAATGGAGACCCGAATTAGCCTCGGTAACCTAGCGGGTAGACGTCTATACGGACTACCGCTCGCTCGAATACTTCATGTCGACGAAGGTTCTTACCGCGAAACAGGTGTAGTGGATGGAACTCCTATCCGACTTTAATTTCCACATTACGTATACTACAGGGAAGAATAACCAGAAGGCGGATATCCTAAGCTAGAGAGACTAGGACCTCGTACTGCAACAGAAAATCAAGTTGGACAGTCGTGCGAGGGTGCTACTCGGCCCAGCCCGCCTACACCCCCGTATTAGTGCCGAGTTGGCCGACAACTATGTAGCGTCCATTAACGCTATAGACACACTAACGGCAGCAATGCCCTTTGACCTAATCGAAGCGCTGTGCGCTAACAATAGGAGTTCGTTTACTGATACTCGTAATAGGCAACCCCTACCTAACGGTTACGCCTTAACTAATCAACTTCTCCTATACTAGGATCGATTATGTGTGAACCGCCACATGAAGTTGTGCACGAAACTCATCTAGGAGGCGCACGACCAAGTGTCGACCGCGCATCTAAGCGGCAGGAAGACCTATCAATTACTCGCCCCAAAGTATCATTAGACTAGCATGGAAGCGGACTGCTTATGGTATGTGCGTAACTACGTGACATGCTACCTTACGCATACTAATGTCACGAAGTAGCAAGGCTTCCTACACCCCCTACTAGTACCTGATTACCCTATGTAACACCTTACGATGGACTTTAAGGAGTTCCCGGTTAATAAGCATAGGTATGATAGCATCTTAGTGTTCATGGACTACCTTAGTAAGACCTCCGTGACCATACCATGCCATAAGACTACAGACGCACAGCAAATGGCGCAACTGTTCATTAAATGGATCTACTAATTCAGGCACACCCTAGTGTCAATTATCAGTGACCGCGGACCCTAATTCGTGTCATCCTTCTAGCACGAGTTCTGCTAGATCATTAGCGTTAAGATTAAGCTGTCTACGGCTTACCACAAGCAGACTAATGGCTAGACGGAGATCATGAACCGTTATATTAATCAGAGACTGCGTCCGTTCGTATCCTACTACTAGGACAATTGGAGCGAGCTGATCCCTATCATGGACTAGGTCCAGATGACACTCCCTCACGCCTCGATTAGTATGACACCCTACTGACTCAAGTACGGAACGGATCCCCGTACGAGTTGGGATTGGAATGCCCTGAAGGGGAATACTCCCTAGGAAACCCTCAACTAGGGAGAAGCTAGAGTGGTGGCGGACTGAATGCACGCCGCCTAGACCCTAGCTAAGGGCAATATGGCGAAAACCTAAGAAGATATGTCTAAGTACGCCAACTGGCGCCGACGAGCTGTTGATTAGAGCGTAGGGGACAAGGTTTACCTCTCGGCAAAGAATCTCAAGAACACCCGCCCAAGCCGCAAGTTAGGACGGCAGTGGTCCAGACCATATACGGTGTTAGAACTAGTTGGTCACGCATTTCGATTACAACTGCCTACTAGTTCTCACATACATGATGTATTCTCACCGGACGTACTCATTAAGGCACCGACTAACCCCCTACCTAGTTAGGCACCGCTAGAGCCTAGTAGCGAAGTCATTGACGGCGTAAAGGAATGGCAAGTTGATAAGATCCTTGCCGTGAGACTTCGCTGCCGTCAACTACAGTACTAGGTGAGCTGGGTAGGATTCAACCTAGACCTAGAGTAGTATCCCACAGCAAATTTCGAGAACTCTCCTCTCAAGCTCTAAGAGTTCCACGCGGAATATCCAAACCTACTAGGGCCGCTAAAGGACCTACCCAGATGAATTACAGCATAGGAAAAGGGCAAGCTAAGCTACGATCACGAGAGGAACGAAGAAGCAGGAAAAACAGCGTCGTTACTACCTACGACACTAAACTAAGCACCCTCTAAGCTAGGGCACACTTGGAGCCGTGGTCCTTGCGGAGGCCACCCTTCCTAAACGTCTCACTGGCGTTGCAATAAGCAGCTACCACCATGAGAGACGAAGGGTCGAAGCGACCTCACGCGAAAGACCACCCCTGAGTTCCCTCTAGCACAGGGCCCGATCACCCTAAGGGCACGGCGAAACCACCTGCCGTCTCCTCCTCATCCTCCCCCTCATCCTCCCCTGCTCTCTTCCTCTTCACCCCGCGGGGCCTAGCAGCCGTAGCCACCACTAATTCCACCCCCTCCTTCACAGCCTTCTCCACGCCCTCTAGCAAGGAGGACGCGGAGGAGTCCTGCCCCTCGCGGAGCAGCGCCATATCCTTCTTCACGGCCAGGACAGCCTAGCAGACGCGCTACACCACGTCAGCTCTAGAACAGGGGAAGAACGTAACGGGGATACTCACACGGAGACCGTCCTTGACGGAGAGGCGGAGGGCGACGCCCTCTAAGTAGGCCGAAGCCTCAGCCGGAGTCCGAAACTTTAGCATGGTGGCGCTAGTGATGTCGGCGACGCGAGCTGCCTCTTCGGCAGCAGAGATAACGTTAGCGGGGACGAGGGGGGACGCAGACTTAGCGTCAACAATGGCCTGGTATTCCGGGCCTAGGAACCAAGCCAGCTATCCCCAGAAGTCAGCCACAGAAACCAAAACAGCCAGGACGCGAGCCGTCCGGAAACTCACCAGAATACACCGGCCCTTCTGCGACACGCAGTGGCCGCACTTCGAGCTCTTAGAGCTCCACACGCAGTCGTGGGCGGGTTTCCCCGCCTCCAGAGACGCCTTGCGGCGTAGGCAGCGCATGCACAAGGCACGGTACGCCTTAGGGAGGGCGGCAGGAGGGACGGGAATCGGCATCGTCGCGGAATTGTACTATAAAACCGTCAGCCAAGCCCAAAAAAGTATCACCTACGCAACGGTGCGCCGTCGTTACCTACTCGTTCGTTTGGTTTAATTGTTTCTATCAATTAGTTAGTAAACATACAATACACGAACGGGAGGGGGCACTTACTAGTCTCGGGGGGGGGGTTCTTGATCGTTGTTGTGAAGAAAATATCATCAGAACCTTAGACGAAATATCAGCTTGTTATGGCAACCGCTTACAACAATGAATCTCTAAGATGGATTAGCGCGCGCACAGTAACTAAGAAATCCGCGACGCCTAACCACACGCCCGCATACCTTCCAGCATGGATTCGGACCCCTCCAATATTCTTTGTTGTTCACAAAGAATCATTCCCCAACCGCCCCACGGACGCATTCAGCAGTACCACTCGACGACAAAAAGAAGTATGCGCGAACGTGAACCGCAT
>LMYD01000189.1:0-26453 GCA_001630595.1 Pseudogymnoascus sp. BL308 | reverse complement strand
GAGCGGCAGAGTTGGTGGTGGGGGTGGAGGAGGTTTGTGGATGGGCCGACGGGGCCGTGGGATAAGGAGTTGGTGAGGGAGGGGGTTTGTCCGGATGGGGGGTTTGGGGGGTGTGTGGTTAGGCAGGATATACGGGAGGAGGAGGGAGGGGAGGGGGGTTAGGCTTGGGAGTCTTGCTTGGGTTGCTAGGGATAGGTAGGGGAGGGGGATGTAGAAATATATCAGGCGAGCGAGCGAGCATTTCTACGTAGTTTGTCTGTTACCATACATATATTTGTACAGCGAGAGGATAGGGTAAGGGTTTCTAGGGATAGATAAGGGGGGAGATATACATATACCAATACAGCGAGCGAGCATTTCAATCTAGCCCGTCCATTCCTATACATAGTTTCTTACCGCAGCAAGAACGCCTACACAATAAACAGACCTTGCAAGAGATCAGCACCCTCGTATTGCCCGTGTAACACACACGGCCCGATCCGGTCCCCTTGTAAATACGATGTGATATTCCGAATCAGGCAATGAGCAGCGCTGGCAGGGGGAGGGGTTGGCAACTCTAAATTACACATGCATTAGCGCCAGTTATCAGGTAAGCCAGGCGTGTTGTTAATTGGGAAACTATTCTAATGGTATGGGCCGATTCTTTGTTTGATCTGTATGGAGAGTATACGTGGGTTGCAGAGGCGGACTCGATAAGAGTGAGAAAGAAGCTGCAAACCTATGACTTCAGACCAACCACATACACTCGCATCAACAATATGGAACCAAAAGATTACTCAACAGCGACCATTCAGCATAAAAGATTCATTCAATTCTCTTCTCCCTTAAACATTAAGACTAAAATCGCACAAACATACCAAAACAACCGCCCTCAGGCGGCACGCTGGATCCATCAATGACATTAGGCTACCTACCCAACTAAATATCCAGAAACCCAGTTTTCAAAATCCATATCCCCCATCGCTAAACTCACAAATCATCCAACGACAACAAACATTATCTCCAAAATATAAATATCATCACAATATTTCTCTTTAAAACATAAGAAGCGAATATCAGATCCCCCATCCCCACACACACAGACGTCTACATCAGCAGCGCCAACACGCCCACAACACCCGCCGCAAACAAGCTGCCACCGACGCGGCCAGCTCCACCAGCGAACGGAGGCTGGTCAGGCTTCACGCCTCCGGTGCCAACAGGCTTGGCACCGCCAGTTCCGACAGGCGTAGGGTAGACCTCGAGAGTGGTAGCCACATCGACGATAGTAGTGTACACAGCCTTCGTCTCCGTCGCGACGCTGGTCGTCTTCTCATCAGCGGGGCAGTTCGGCACGCTAGGCGGGCACGCGGTGATGGTGTGGATGATAGTCGTGAAGACGGTGCTGGCCTTTTGGGACCCAGTCGGCTTGGCGGCGTCGGTGTTTGTTGGGGCGCCGGTGACGGTGGGGTTGCCGGGGCACCAGGTGGTGTAGTCGGTGAGGGTGGCGGTGGTGACGTGGCCGAGGGGGCAGTTGGTCACGGTCGGGGCGCACGAGGTCACGGTGTAGACGGTCGTGCGGAGGATGGTGGAGGTGAGGGTTGGGGAGTCGATGGTGGAGTTGCCCCAGTGGCCGGAGCCTGTGGAGGTGGGCACTGGGGTGGATGGGCCGGTGCTGATGGGCCCCTTGGTGCTCGAGGCAGACTTGGTTGGCTTGGATGTGGTTGGCTTGGATGTGGAGGAGATGACAGTGGATGTGGGCTTTGCGCATCCCTTGGCCTCTCTGGCGAGCAGGAGGTCCTTGATCTGTGCCTGGAAAGGTGTTCCGTTCTTGTCCTTGTTGTTGCCGGCAGATACGGCATCCCAGATCATGAACCCACCGAAGCTCTCGTGGCAGAAGTACTCGTCGATCAGGGGCTTAAGCTCCTTGGCCGACACGGCGAAGTCAAGGGCCAAACCGGTGCTTGCCTCTCCCAAGATACCAATGGACAGCTTGGCGTTCTTGCTCTTGGAGCCAGGGGCCTGGAGACGCTTCAACCACGCGTCGTAGGAGAAGCCGCCGTAGGCGTGGGTCTTGGGGACAGTGGTCTCGACACCGGTCTTTGCGTAGTTGGGGTTCAGGTTAACCCAGTCACGGACGGAGCATCCCCAGGTGTTGTAGAACTGAACCCAGATGATGTCGAATTCTGCGCCCTGGATCATCAGGTCCATGTTCGCATCGTTGACGACGCACTGAGGTGCACCGGTGATGAGGTATTTCTTGTCCGCCTTGGGGAAGTAGCTGCGAAGCTTGTTGATCATGGCGATATATCCAGCGGATTTGTCTAATAGATTTAGCGACACGCACTCGAAATTTAGAAACACAAATCTTACCGGTGTCTGGGTGCTCGATATCAAAGTCAAACCCGTCGACGACAGTCGCGATGCCCGCACCCTCAGTACCCGGGAGAGGGTCGAAGGGACGGGGGCCCTTCCACTCGTCGGTGATGGGACCGTAGGCTCCCCACAGGAACTCAGCAAAGAACTCTCCGTCCTCCTTGCCAGTGAGGGAGTAGGTGTCGGGTCCACCACCGAGGGACAGAAGCATCTTCTTTCCCTTGGACTGACAGTACTGGATATCCTGAGCCATACCAGGGCAGGTATTGAAGAGGCGGTTGTGGGCAGGGTTGTTAACGCCCTTGTAACCGGGAGCAGTGTATGTCTCGGCCCAGCATGAGCTGGCGTAGTTGGATCCTGGCCATCCGTTACCTTGCTCGGGGAAGTAGTTGATGAAGCCGAGGGGAATGTAGTCCGTGTCAGCAGTGTCACAGTAGCTGCGAAGAGATCCGCCAGATTGGCCCTGTTCCATCATCAGCATCTCCGCGTCAGTGCCGTTCATTCGATAGACCTACCCAGTATGTGGCCACGGCGGTTCTCGCAGAGGCGTCGGAGCCGGTGGCACTGGCCACGGCTGAGAGGGCGGCAATAGCCGCAAAGGTCTTTGAGATACCCATGATAATTATATAAAGCAGCGAGGTGGTTTAAAAGATGGTGATATGGCCTAGGCCGGTGTGCAAAAGAGCGTGGTGTTGACTTGTCTTTCAACGAAAGGACGCAAACAAAAGTCTGCAACGAGGTATATCGACGATACCGCGTGGGAATGAGGAAGACGTGAGTGAAGGGGGTGAGGTGAGAGAAGAGAGAGAGAAAGGAAATAGAAGAGGAAAAGAGGAGGAGGATATGAGAGGATCGTGACCCAACCTACATGGGGGGCGCAGGCGAGGTGACAAAACGAATACATGGATCCGATTCATGGAGCCGCCCACTGAGAGAATGGGTGATATTGAGCGGATGTTGGTTCCGGAAGAGTGGTGTGGTGGTTGTGGGTGATGTGACCAAAGCGGCTACGTCGAGATATGCAGGTACAAGTCCATACAGCCGGTGGGGCTGAAATGCAGGGCAGACGAGGAAGAAGAGGGAGGAGGATGACGATAAAGAGAGTCCACAGTCCAACATGCGCCTTGTAGTAGTGTAATTGTAATTGTTAGTAATTGTTAGTAGTGCGAGTAGTGTTAGTAGTGTCAGTAGTGTCAGTAGTGTCAGTAGTGGGGGAGATGGGAGATCAGGAAATCTAGCAGGGACGTCGTCAAGCAGGCAGCCACTGAGCTTGGACATTTCTGGAAGTAGAAGGGCCGAGGACAATCTCCCGCAGGCGTGGCGGTGATGGAAGGAGAGTGGACGGAGGGGTATATGGTACGGCTGGGATGGGGTTAGGGAAAGAGTAAGAGAGGGTAAGAGAGGGCAAATGAGCAAAAGAGGGAAGAATGGCCAGGATGAGGGTTGTGGGATGGGTGTGAGATGGGTGTGAGATGGGTGTGAGATGGGTGTGAGATGGGCTGTGGACTAAGAAAGATGAGGAAGGGGCAAGATCTTGGGAAAGAGTGAGGAAGAGGGTGAGCACTAGACCCGTCGCAGCCTAGCATTTACCCTGACAGTGCCAATCAACGGGTAAAGCGCGAGGATGAGAGATATCGCACGTGGGACCTGGTGGGATATTCGTGGGAATCAGTGGGAATCAGTGGGAATTAGTGGGATATCAGTGGGATATCAGTGGGCATCATTGTATCTTAGCGCCTGATCTGTGCAGAACAAGACTTTTTGCCATCCCCGTTATCCCCGTCCATGCCCCATCGTCCCCATCGTCCCCATCGTCTCCATCGCGTCCCCCCATCCTTCGCCTGCCTGGCTTGTGCCTGACTAGTCCCCGTTCGGCGTCAATATGTGTGGCCAGAACGATGGGGGCCGATGGCCACTGCTACCAACGACCGCACCACCCACTAATGGATCCACGCTAATGCAGGTCGGCGGCGAGGTATTGATTTCCATATTTACCCACCAAACGATTACCACCACACCGAACCACTCGCATCGTCACTCCAGCCAGCCAGACAACCAGACGGACAGAACCCTGGGGGTTATGTCCCGCACGCACCTTCACGCACCGCACGCACCTTCACGCACCACCCTCGCGACGGACGGACGCGGACGCCCCGGATGAGCCAAGCAATGAGACAGACACTTTCCCACGACTTGCTGTGCCGCCTCCTGACCACGACGATGACATTGACGTGTTGGGCTGTGGATATACCAAGGAACCCTATTATATCCCTCGCCCTATCAGGTACTGCGTGTCCCTGCGTTTCTGTACTGCGTCCCTGCGTCTTGTTACTTCGGCCCTGCGTTTTTGGGCGACGCAGAGGCGGGGAGAACACGTTCTGGGCGTGCTGGTGTCTGGGTGCCTTGTTCTTGGGGGGCTCCGCGGAGGACGGGGACGCTGCGCCGCTGGACGGGTGGTGGGGTGGGTGGGTTGGGTGGGCGTTGACTTTGTGGCTGATGTCCAGGAATAGGTACACGATATATTATGAACTTACTTCTTCGACAGATCACCACTGCCAATATATAGGCGGTATAGAACGGGACTGCCAACATACAGGTGGTATAGAACGGCCAGTCTGCGAAGGTTCTGGGAGGAATATCCAGAATTCTCAAGGGCAGAATGGGACAAGAAGAGGATGTGAGTAGGATTCCTGGATGCCTGCAAGAGAGAACAACGGATGTGAGTAGTCTCAAGGGCAGCACATATATTTAACGATACCGAAGCAACTCCCACATACGACCATAGACTCAAGAGAATTGGGCATCCCGTCCGCTCTGCCATACACAAGCTTGAGATCGGTGGATTAGTAGTTGGGTGGGTGACCACCAGCGAATACCCACTGTTGTATGTTTTTGCTATTTTTTTTTTGGTCGATTTATTCTGTTAATTTTTGGCCCCTAAAGTTTAAGTTCTTGGGGGACGGGGAATGGAGGGTGGGTGGACTGGATGGGGCTGTACTAAGAAGAGAATGTGGGTAGACTTGGTGTGTTCTATGTAACCCACAGCTCCAGTGAAAGAGGAAGCTGGCTGCGAAAGAGAAAACAAGAGATGTGAGTAGTCTCAAGGGTATCACAGGGCAAAAAGAGAATGTGTGTAGACTTGGTGTGTTCTATGTAGCCCATAGGTCTAGTGGGAGAGGAAATTAGCTGACAAGAAAGAACAAGAGATGTGAGTAGGCTTGGTTATGTGACTTACAGTCGAGAGAAGAAATTAGCTACATGAAGGAGAACAAGGAGAGAATGCGATTGGGCTTGCTCTGGGCTATGTGACGTACAAGTCCAGTGAGAGAAGATATTGGCAAAAGAGGACTGTGCCGCGGCGAAGCGCTTTGGGAACCAACACCCGGTTGGCACTGCTGGGTGCTGGGATACTATGGGCAGTTGTTCTAGTTGTTGCTGTCCGCAGACACACTCTACTATGATGCCAATTTAAAGACTGTCACGCTTCAATAACTTCTACCGGAGTAACTTCAGATGTAGATTTATGTCTTCTTTGAGACTGGCTAGCTGTGTGGTAACTTTGGATGTACGTTATGTCTTCATTGAGACGGGCTAGTTGTGTGACAAGTCTACGTCTTCTTCGAGAGTGGCTAATTGCGTGGCAGACTTGACAATACCAAGAGCCCAGCAGGAATCACTCGCCCATCAGTAGCCACTCGCCCAACAGTAGCCACTCGCCCAGCACCCCATCACCGATACACAATCTGAACATCCCCCGCCGACAACTTACTCAGCCCCCTCATAATCTCAGCCTCCCCCAAATTGACCTCCGTAATAATCTGATCAAAATGATGCCTCCCATCCGTATACCCCTGAAACGCATCCCCATCCTCCTCCTCCCCCTCCTCCTCCCCCTTCCCCTTCCCATTTTCCTTCCCCTTCCCCTTGTTGTCCACCCCCTTCCCCTCAGCCAACTCAGCTACATACTGCGCCGACACCGGGAACTTATGCACGCGCCTCAACAAGCTCTTGATGACGCCGAACTGCACCAGCCGCCTCACATCCAGCCCATCAACCGCCATCTGCCCATCATCAATATGCAGCCGCAGCCACTCCCTAATCGTGCGCCCTTGCCCGAACGTCCCCAGGAGACGGCACAGCTGGTACCCCACCGCCTTTGGCCGCTGCGCCAGCACATACGCCGCGCACTCATCCTGCATATTATCGACATTATTCACGAAATCGCGAATCAGCGGCGTCACAGCGTAGATGTTGTTGAAGAAGAACATATCCACCAGCATGACCGTCTTATAGTACAGCAGATGCCTTAGCGCCAGTTTCGTCAGCTCGAGCGACACATCCGCCGCCACCGCGATACGGCGCACATCGCGCACCCCGTCGATGAGCGGAATCACCTTGCGCATCGTCAGGTCCCACCTATCGTCCACGATCTCGTCGAACCGGATCTTGGCGATGGGGACGTGCCACGGCTTCACGGGCGGCGGGTCGCACTGCACGGGGAAGAGCTTCATGTTGATCGTGTTCGACTTGTCGACGGGGATCATGCACTCGTTGTAGTTGTTCAGGTCCTCGCGGATGATCTCGAGCAGGCCCCCAATCGACCGCTGCACGTGGTCCGCTACTCCCTCCTGGCTCAGAAACTGCGTCTGCACCTCCATCTCCGTGAAGGTCGTCGCGAGCCGCCGGATCACGGGCTCGTAGGGCGCCGTGTCATGGTCGGTCGAGATGACGATGCCGAAGTTGAAGATGAATTCGTTGCGCGCGTACTTTTCGTTGTGGACGCACACGGGGAAGCCGAGGATGCGGTAGTTGCCGCTGGGGTCGCGGCCGGTGATGTAGCGGTTGCAGAAGGACTGGCGGGGGATCACGAAGTCGGTTATGGCGTCGAAGTGGAGGAGTTGCGCGTGCTCGTAGCCATCTTCGGGGACGATGACGCCGGGGGGTTTTTGGTGGACGATTTTGATTCCTGGCACGTGTTAGTGATGGGTTTGGGTCTGGTTGAGGGTGTCGGTGAGTGTGGTGATGGTAATGTTATCCCTTCCCCACACATTCTGATCCCAAAAACAAAGAGTAATAAATATGGGAAACTGTCTTCTCTGTATGAAATACGCATATGATGACTAGAACTTGCAACGAAAGTGTGACGGCTTACCTTCCTGCGGAAGGAATCTAGCATAGAATATTCCAAGAATCATCCTCACGAGATATCGTTATCTACAAACATAGCAAATATAACAGATACACTCATCCTGCATCCAACAAGCTACACAGCATTTAATAATTGCTTTGTTTCTGGGTGTCCGTCAATCGAATGAGCTGCTCATGCAACCCGCCCCGCGTCGTCGCTCGGACCTAAATGTTGGGGTCGGATTAATTTTAATCCGCGCCCTTTTAAGGGAACGAGCAAATTTGAGAAATTGTCCAAGACTAATATTCGTACTGTACATCGACGTCTGCGTATCACGAATGGCTCGGCGATTCCTCAAAATATTACTGCTCCTTTAGTGGTGGTAGTCTGCATATTTATGTCTCGTTTTTATACTCTTCCTACCGTGGACCCTTCCTCATCGTGATCGCTTGATTTTAGCCCTTTTTGCCACAGATATAAAATAAATAAGACGCCGAAAAAATATATTTCTAAGAAACATAGAGGCCGGAAATGCTCATCGGAGAGACAGAACTTGCTCGCAAGCATGTTGAGCCCATAAATGGTAGTATTTCCGTTCATTGGTCATACAAAATTATACAGGATATGCACACTGACACCCACCAGTCTTTGACCTGCCTCAGCTCTACACCAAGCCGTCCAGCGTATCCCTCCTCGCGGCCCTCGTATCCCTCAAGGTCAAGCCAATATCCTGGGAAGTCGCCGACGCCGACCATGACCAGCCGAGGGAGGACAAAAACGCCGTCGCATCATATCTCACCAAGATCGTATCGAACCCCCTCACGTGGTTGAGTGAGGATGAGCAAGTCGAGATCTGGGAGCAAGCCAGCATCAGACTGAGCGAGAGATCCGGCCGCAATGGTAAGCATGCATCCTCTCTCCCTTTCACCCGCCAAAGAACCTTTACCCCCAAAACCGCACCCTCAACATNACCATCCCCACCACCCCCCCCACCTCCCTCTCCATCCACGAACCAACAATGACCAACGACAACATCGGCTTCAAAACCTGGGGCACCGCCCTAATCCTCGCCCAAAAAGTGCTCCCCCACACCCCCACCCACCACCCTCACCTCTTCCCCTCCTCCCTCGCCGCCCCCTCCGTCCTCGAACTAGGGGCGGGAACGGGACTTCTCGGGCTGGCGGCCGCGGCGCTATGGGGGGGCGAGGTGGTGATGACGGATTTACCTGCTATTGTCCCGAATCTCGCGAGGAATGTGGTGGCGAACGAGGGGGTTATCGGGGAGCATGGGGGGAGCGCTAGGACGGATGTGTTGGATTGGTCTTCTATGGACCCCGGGCCAGAGTTTGATCTCGTGATTGCGGCGGATTCGCTGTATGAGCCTGAACATCCGGTGTGGCTTGCGCAGGCTATTGATGGGCGGTTGGGACGAGGGGAGGGGGCGAGGGCACTGGTGGGGTTTCCGTTGAGGGATGAGACGACGAAGGGGTTTGGGGAGGTGTTGAGGGGGGAGTTGGGGAGGAGGGGGTTTGTGCTTGTGAGGGAGGGGGAGGAGGAGGGGTTTGATGATTGGGAGGTTAATGGGGAGAGGGCGAGGGTGCATTGTTGGTGGGGAGTTTGGGCGAGGAAGGGCGCGGCGGCTTAGATGGGGTGGATTTGATGGAGGGAATAGATCATAGATCATAGATTATAGACATAGAAGACACCAGCATAGTTGGCTGCATATGAAAAATCTGCGCTTTATTTGCTAGTCATCTTCCTATCATACATCCTGATGCCCCGATCCCGATGACTGAGAAACTTAAACCATCGCAAAAGAGCCCAGCAATCGTTAAACTATAGCAAAAGGGAGAGCATCCTCCGTGTTGATATCAGAAAGGCTTTGGTTTGGAGGCGCATCCGGAGGCAACGGCACGTTTGGCCTAGGGGTTGGAAGACCATCCTCTGGGTTGGAACCAGAGAGACTTTGGGTCGGAGGCGCATCCGGAGGCAACGGTACATTTGGTCTTGGAGTTGGAATAGAATCCTCGGGGTTGAAACCGGAAAGGCGTTCATACGGCGGAGTAGGTATATATGGTCTTGGAGGAGGAATGCCATCCTCCATTTCCAAACCATATGTCCTTGGAGGCGGCCTCGGGGGCACATACGGTCTTGGAGGAGGAAAAGCATCATCCATTTCCAGACCATATGTCCTTGGAGGCGGCCTCGGGGGTACATACGGCCTTGGAGGTGGAAAGGCATCCTCCATCTCCGAACCGGAAAGCTCATACCTCGGAGACACGCCAGGTGGTGCCGGCATATTAGGCATTGGAGGTATTGGGCTGGCACCCTCTGATTTCGAGCTAGGAGGGAGGATATTGGCGATTAACTCCTTAAGATAATCCATGTCGACATTATACTTTGGCTGTATCCCAACCTTGTTCTGTTTGGTTTCCGGTACCATATTCTGTTTGGTCTCTGGTCCAGGAACGGTCATGAACTCCGTCTCCCCTATCTGCTTTGCGTATGGATGGCTGTCTGTACCAAAGGTGGGGGGGATGGGGTATGGTTTGCCTGGGGTACTGACGTCTTGCTTCGAGTGGGCACAGGCATTTACTCTGGCCCACTGTGCGGAAGTGGCTTCGCAGGCAGAGCAGTGGTTTTGGAAGGTTAGTTGAACCATCTTGGGCGGAGGTTTTGTGTTGCAGTAGGATCTGTAAGTGTATTGCTGTTTGAGGTGGTGGGTGTAAAAGAAAGATGTAAAACTCGCAAAGAAGAAGAAAAAGATAGCTTATACGCTAAGCCTCGAAGGTGAATGGGCGAGTTGGTCGTGAGGCCATCAACTGCTTCTCTTTGCGGTATAACTGTAAATGAATCTCAGATAATTATTGGATTCAGTGGTGCCTGCACGATCGATATTCACATTTCGCAAGAAGTAAATGAGAGAAAGCTTATCCAAAATAGATTCGTCACCTATTCTGGCCATGTTTGAATACATAGAATAAAAGGAACGCATAACACCTAGCCCGTTTGGTTTTGAACGTCAAAAATCATCGCAACAATTGAATATAAAACACATTCCGGCTTTCCGTAATCCACTCACTTTTCAAACTCCTTGCCCGACTCCCACAGAAAATAAGAGAGAATCCCGCAACAGCTTTAACTTTTTGAAACAGTAGCACTCTCACCGTCCGAATCCAGAACCTCAAAGAAGCACTCAAAGTTTTGATGGCGAGCACAGCAAGTCCCTTCTGGTGCCCAATCGCCTTCAAACACTCCAGAGTTGCTACACTTAACACCACCGGAGTCATTCCTGTCCTCACTCGAACTTTGGGTAAGAAATGGACCAGCCATCTCTGTTTCCAGAGCCTTACCCACCGCCTCCATGGCTTCCAATGACGATATGGCATCGGAAGGCCACTTGTCCAGTGGACTGTGTGCCTCAGGGCTATTTTCTAGGAAGTCATGTTCGAAATAGCCGAGTTCACCACTTCCAATCACGGACCCGTCGAAGTTGAAGTTGCACCCCTGAGGATTTTGATACTCAAGATCTGGAAACAATTTGAGGAGGTCATCTAAGTTGGCAGCCTCTTCAATGTTGTCCAACTCCATAGGTTGATCTTCGGAAGGCGGCTCTTGGTTAGTGATGGAGGTGCTCGCTGCCACATCTTCAACTGTAGCAGTATGGTCGGCTTGCTCAACAACTGAACCTCCTGCATCCATTTCCTGGTCACCGCCTTGATCTGGAATATCCAACACAGACTGTATCGACTCACGAGAGGTTTCATACCCAAGGGTGTTAGCATTAATGTCACTTGAAGACGTGGGAGCCTGATCGAAAGTATCCTGATCGAAACCGTTCGTTCCACTATAATGGTGCAAGTCAGTTCCAAGTCCCACCTGTGGCTGTTCGGTTAGCACTGATCTCTGGGCAAAAGGTTCGGGTATGGTTGACTGTCCTATGTGCTCAAATCTATCATGGACTACCTCTGGTGATGGTGGCAGAAGAACCGGAAACTGGGGATTTTCAATTGTTAGTGGGGATACGTCTTGACCATTTTGAATCCCTGAGCAGGCAAAAGGATGCAGGAAGTCTTGAGGAGCAATTCGTGGGGTCAAAGGAGGTTGCGAGAGGGCCATAATGCCGGTACCCGGCATTGACTGTTGCTCCGTGTTCATCCTCAGAAGAGCTGGGTCAATATTCTCATAGCCTGTTGTTGGCAAAAAAGGCTGCTGCTGTTCTCGGGCAAGGAATTCCTGAGGAAATTGACCGAAGGCTTGCCTCAGGTGATGGCCTGGTTGGGGTTGGTATGAGCCAAGTCCTGTTTGTGATGAGCTGCCATAAATCTGCCGGCCGAGAAGATCCGGTGTCTGTTGGTAATTGTGGAAACTATTTTGAGGTTGTTGCGGTACTATCTGTTGCCCTCCGAAGGTAGAATCATGGCCCCAATTTTGCTGATGGAACTGGCCAGGTAGAGTTGGTTGAATGGTTGGGTCCGGGTAATCCCCCGTATATCCCTGAAAACTTTGCTGTTCAAAGCGCTGTTGGCCCATCGGATGCTGCAGTTGGCCACCTTGGGGTATGTTTGCATAGGCAAATCTCATGTCGTGCTGTTGTGATGGCTGAGTGAGACCCGACTGAGAGCGGCGCTGGATATCATGTAGTTGTGTCTGGGACGATGCCCCAGGTGATATTCCCTGCGGGTATCCGGAATTCAACAAAGACGTGCCCAAATCCCGTTGCACTCCATGATATGCCACATGATTACCCGCTCTGTCAATGTACTCATATCCATGACGATGATGAGATAAACGTGAACCGGTGTCAGAGGAACGATGAGAGTTGTGCTGCGGCTCATGAGCTTTGGAGTTTTTGTGCGGGTCTGTCGGAGGCAGCTGGAAAATGAGTGGCCCGGCCTTGACATTGCTTGGCCCAGCTTGGCTTGTGCTTGCGCCAGCTCCGGAATAAAGGCCGTAGTTTAAGTCCCAGGCAGTTGGGCTGTAGGACAGTCAGTATCACACTTACACATATGTGGGGGGACCAACCGTGGATTCACCTTCATCCCAAACCTGGCCATGATGTAATAAATATCATCAAGGCCAATTCCATTCTCGTTTGCAGTCTCGAGTATTTTTTCAGGGGATACTTTCTCCCCAGTGAGACGGAGAACAGGCTCAATGAGAGGATTGTCTCGAGTATAGTCAGAGAATCTAGCATTGTCGCGTTAATAGACGGTCTCGTGAATGAACGATCACATTACTTGCCTGTTTTGAAGCTTCCTATACTTCGTTATGACAAACTCAATGCACCTGGCCAGCGGCTTGATATGCGAAGGCCATGTATGAGCTTGGAAATGGTGCATAACATCAGCCACAATTTGACCATTGTAAACGCCTGCATCATGGCGACCGAGAACGAAACCTATCTTCCCGGGGGTATCCTCCCAGTACTTCTCTTGTGAGTACCTATCGGATGGACTGTCAGTATTAATCGACTTGGGGATCAGAATGGGCAACGCCGAATAACAGAAACGAGAGCCTACTCTTCCTGTTTCATAAACCCTGTCCTGCAGTACTTGATACTGCTTGGGCCTCTGACATGTCTTGCGTTTTTGAATATCCCACAGAATTTCTCGTATATCTCTTCGTCTTTCAGCCCCTGCCTGACCATCGTAACCACCCAAAGAATCTCCTCCATCGACCACTTCTGCGTTCCAACCATCTTTGAACTGTTGGGTGGTTTGTTCCTTCCGAGTGATTCCTTCAATATCTTCGTCGAACAGAATAGAATCAGACCGTAACCCTTTTAAAGGAAAATGCGTTGAGACAAGCGCTTTCGGGAAAGGAAATGAACGTGTCAAATGATATCACGATCCAGCGTGAATCTGTAAAGATAATGAGTGAAGGAAGAATGTGACTGTTGAAATCCAAATGTGCTTGTGGTAATTTGTGACAGTGGTCGTGATGTGAATGGTCTTCAGGATCAGCTTGAATGATGGGTCCAGCCCGGATGGATAAATTCGCTCCAGAAGAGTAGAAGTTGTATATGTGTGATGCGTTGAGGCATAGGTTTGAAAGAAAGTAAGGACACAAAGACAAAAATGATGATAATATAACAGAGACCAGCAGGTGGGTGAATCACCTGTGCCGCGCGGATCTGGTGACCCTTACGGTCTACGGCGGCATAGAGCGGAGTGTATGCCGCCTCATTGCGACAAATGGTCACCGCCGACACATTGTTCAACCGAAGCCCCCTCTCTCATAGGGAGCTAAGAAACGCTTAAACTGGAAATAACGACACTCGACAAAGGTTCACAGGAGGGTGATATATCATGCCATACTGCAGGATCAGTGAAGGATAGCAAACAACAACGACACTTCTACCTTGCTGAGAGTATATCCCTCCACTGAGCGTCTCCTATCAATATAGAAAAAGGGACTTTATATGGACAAGGAGGTCAGGTAGTATTGAACCGTAGAGAAAGAAGAAGGAAATGAACATCCATCCTTACCCATGCCTTTGCAAGCCCCTTCTATCCAACAACGCGGCGAGCCCTTTCTCCCGCGTCTTGTGCTAAATGTAAAAAGTACGCCCATAATAACCCGTTTCCAGAGTCATATTGAGGCCCACAGTGTAACGGAAAGGAGGACAATCGAGGAGCAGGGTTGAAAAACAGTTATGGGAGAAGATTGATTTCGGGAATAAGATGCAAGAGTCGCGTTACAGCCAAAACTTGGAAAACAACCATAAGATATTGAAAGAAAAACCTAGGAAAGGAGGAACTTTCGTAAACCTCTGATGGAGACGGCGTTTGTTCATCTACGCCCGTATCCATCGATGCTGGCATACGCCAAGGGTGAATGCTGAGTATAGAACAAACGAAGTGGTGGGAGAGGGACGTGTTTCGAATTTCTCGGGGTGCCGCTTGCCTGCCGAGGTGCGACGGTCGCTCCCGGTGCCAAGATACAGGCACTCCCGCAACTGCAGCAGGGATTGACCCCATCTTACCTTGCTAATATCTAGCTAAAAATGTGAGGCTTTCTACTGCTTCGGTTCCCCGCGACGAGTAAGGTTAGGACGGTAATCAAAACCGCCTGACAGAGCTGGATCGCCGGGTAAGATGCAGAATTGTGCTTGATAGTGGAGCCGAAAGTGCCGATCTTCGGGGGCTGAGAACTTCCACTGTCAGAAACCCACAATACTAGCGGCCAACGTTACTATAGCTTCGTTTTTGTCTCTGTGTTTAGAATGGTTTAATTAGGCTAGTTTTGATGCCTATTCAGCTTTCCAAAAGAGTGCTAAATGGGCAGTAAGGCGGCGCAACAGGAGTCCGAATTATGGCGATCTTAATTTCTACAGAGCTCTCAGCCTCAAAAAGCTATAACTCATCGAAAACGGACAAGAGATAAAAAGCTATAAAGCACAACACGGTCCGCATAGAAAGAAGGGCCATCGATCCTCAAAAACACAAATATCCTCTATCTCCACAACTGCCTAACAACACCCGCGCAAAAATGAAGATCTCATCCATTGTCTCCATCCTGGCCATCGCCGCTGTCACTGATGCCTGGTATATCGACTTCTTCTCAGACACCGGAAAAAGAGTCAGCGCCAACGGACACACAAACGGCGGCTGCAAGAACCTCCGCTCCGACTACACCGGGAGAACAACCGAAGTTCACTTCGGCGTTGACACCCCAATGTACCCAGACCCAACCGGATATACAGCATACTCAAAGGGCAACTGTAAGGGTACAGAGTACTATGGTGTCGATGGGACCCATTTTCCGAAAAAGACCTTCAAGAGTTACAGGATTACGGGCTAGATGTTGCGATGTGTCGCCCCTCATTAAAAAGGTCGTGATGGGTCCCTGATTGAGAGGTTTTGCCATCGGATAGATACGTGGTGGTTTAAAGGGGCTATTTGAGACAAATAACCTAAATCTATTTGTGTCACAAGGCGAGTTTGGGCCTTGTCTTTTTCTAAGAGGAACTGGGATGACGGGTATTACCTACTAGAATAGATAGATAGATACAATATAATAACACATGTCTTCTAGCAGCGTAGCCATACCCTCTCCGCAGTCTAGCTAGCTCCTTCCTTTCCCTCAGCTTGCTTTTTAGAAAAGAGCTCCTCCCACTGGAGTTCTTCCACCCACTGCGGTGAAGCATACTCTTCCTTCTGCGAACCGTCATCACCAACCCAGTCCTGGCCAAGCTCATGCAGCTCACGGTCCAGGTTATCGATCCGCTGGAGTGCGAGGGGTAGCGACATGTTACGTACAAATCCCTTAAGGCGGTTCTGGCCAGGAAACACAACCTTCTGCATTAAGTACGAGCGGAGACGCTCGTTTGTCCGGTGCTCAATGTTTTCGTCCACATAGGCGCTGAGGCTGGTTGGTGAGTGTCGGTCGTACGTGGGCGAGGTGAGGCACTCAGCGAGGGAGATGGCGTCGAGGAGCGCGCAATTCGCACCCCTACTTAGCGTATTGCTCATGTTGAAGACGGCATCGCCAAGGAGCGTGACTGCCTGCGAGGTCCACGGGCGAATGGCGTCGCTCTTACACACTGCGTGGACGTACGCTGTATTTGTGCATGCCGCCTTGGCGAGTTCAGTGAAACGCGGGTGGATACCGGGCGTGGAGGTGTGTTCAATGAGCTCGGCCTTGAGCTCGGCAGAGGTGAGCTCAAATGAGGGGCAGCGACGGTTATCAAAGCTTGAAGCTGGGAAGCCAGCTCCGAGCATGATGAATGACTCTTCAGGCTCAATGGTAAGATCTGTGTACCGTGTTGCGAAGGGGGCAATGGGGTTCTGCCAGGTGGCGAGCAAGATGTATTGATTGTGTGGGCAGAGGGTATAGTTAAGGTTAGCTTTGTGGTTATGTAAATAGGGAGTATAGGATATATCACCATTGATCTGCTCGTAGACTCCAATAACCTCCATGATTTTTCTGTGAGGGGAACTTTGAAATATATGCATACCATGCCCAAGTCCTTGATAGTAGCGTCGGGGATTAATTGCTTTTTAACCATTGAGTGTAAACCGTCAGCACCTACTAAGAGGTCGCACTCATCAGTAATTCCGTCACTAAAATGTACTCTTGCTCCTCCGTTTGGCAGCAGCTCATAGTTATCAAAGGCAGTGCCTAGCTTAAGAAAGGGCTTGGTCTGGCTCAACAGAGCTTCCCTCAATTGAAACCGCGACACGGAAAACTGGTCCTTCGTAGGATCCGAGTCCCAGGTAAATAAATTGTCGCCATTTGCCTTTAAGAATTCAATCTTTTCGCCTCCCTCTGGTTGCACCCCAATGCCGGGGGCAAGGCTTGCCCAAACCTCACTGCTAAGTTTGCGTTTCAGGATTAACATAGTTGAGCCCGACAGCATCACACGGAACCCAACGACACCATCGTCGAAGGTAAAATTGCGCTCGTAAACTGTAACCTGAATGTTCGGCGCCGATGTGAGCATTTGTGCGAGGGCGAGACCACCGATACCAGCGCCGATGATGATGACCCTCAACGGGTCCACGACTTTCGATGTGTTCCCCGACATATCAGATACGCGACCTTCCTGGGTGAAACGGGCTTTCTATCTTGGCTCAGAAAGGTACCCAAACCCTTTGTAAAGGTGATATAAGTTATCGTAGAAGAAAATACACTTATTCGTCACAGTAATTTTTACTCGTAGAAGATTACGAATCGTCGTGTGTAGCCATACTAAATGAAACTCAAGGAAGCCATGGCGTGGATATTGGACAAGGTGGGGTCATGGTGACGGAACCGCCGGGAAGCAAAAAGTACGTCAATAAGTGCCGTACACAGATTCCGGCGCGTCCAGGCCGGCTGATCTAGGCCCTACCCGTGTCGGACAATTTAGGTGGGCCCGGGATCTCTTGTCGCACGTGGAATCCCCACTTAGTCAGGACGGGAATTACAGGAACACAATATAGGGCATCGTCCTTGCAACGCTACAGCTGACCACGTCATCACTCTGCGCCGAGATTTTTAATAGGCTATGCAAGGATAGAAATAAAAGATAATTTGACTTGAAGAGGTTGCTCTCAAGGAGCTGCTTCAACGGTGAGTAATTTGAGACTTTTGTTAAAGATCTAGCTGCCGTCGTCCCCTGCTGTCGCCCTGGTTGGAGACTTGGAACGTTGGCGCTACGAAGTCGTCCGTGAGGAAATAAGAACTATCAGTGAGGTGACGCTATTAGGAAATTTGAGATACTATGAAGGTATCTAGAAATGAAAGTCATTAGGAAATAAGAGACAAGTAAGTTAGAACTCAGGAGATGGGTGATTCGAGAGATGGCGTGGGCATAGTTGTGGCACCAATTAAAATCACAGCACTTTAATTGTAACTCTATAATTTAGTTAACTACTCTCCATCTTGAAAAGTTTCAAACCCATATCTTTGCTGTATAGAACCATACGTAGATCTTTTGCCCTATAATCCACAAATGTCACCCTCTCCAATGTCCCAAGCTCTGGCCTTGCGAGACTCAGAAGAGCTGCCAAAACTGCAACACTTCACGATTTCCAAATTTTGATGCTACATCTCAAACTTATAACAGTGGTTGCTACAAGCAACATAGCACCAAGGATAGTGATGATGACTGAGGGGATCAACCATGGCGAGTGGACCTACTATACTCGACTCCCTAGATAGGCTGGATGTCACTATTACCTGTTATTGGCGTCCGGAAACTGTTAAAAATTAGCAGAGTGGAAATTCTGGACGGAGATACAAGTCGTACACGTTTGAGATGCTGCTTTTTGCTAAACTGCCTATGATGTTTTTGATTCCATGTTGATTCATACTTCCCAAGAGTGTGCCGTTGGCATTAAAAAGCATTTTCTCCCATATAATCGCAGCTGCTAAAGTAGTAAACCTAGATGTTGTTTCCTGGACCGTATACTGGACATCGCCACTAAAGAGCTCACTTATCGATTGTCTCATAGCGGTGATGGATGAAGCATAAACAGTGAAAACAGTGCCGTTAACAGTGGTATTTGTAGAGCCTTTATATTCTTGCCTAATATCAGTCTGAACTATTGTTGCACAGCTGTTGCTGTATGCCGGCCGTCTCTCGCAGTGGTATTCATTGTCTGGACACACAGCTTTAGTGAGGACCTATCAAGGGATAAATAGAGTTCATAGTGGAGTAAGCTAAAAAGTGTTACGCCTATTCACTGCATAAAAATATTATGTGCTTTCACATAGAAGTAAAGGGGTAGAATACAACACCTTATTGAAGATGCCCATGTTAAGGCTCTCGCACGTGGCTTCTCCAATCCTCTAGCTGTAGAATATAATTTCCATGGAACCCTGCTATGCCCTAATGCTGACTTCAACTCTATTTCAGACAGGCAGAGAGAGGCGGGAATGAAGAGTCAACCCTGAGAACCTGCTCTCCAGTATCCCTTTCCATCTCACTATAGTATTACAAACTCGCCAGTAATATGAGCATTGGCGATTGCGTTATAAAACCTTCAATACTATTCTTGCTCAGAAACGAGTTGCGTTAGCTCACCGCAAAATATGGCTGTACATTTACAAAGTAAATTAAATTTCTCTACATCCAAATGGGGGCTTTGTAGGATGAGGGCCTCGTATGGCAAGCAAGCCATGACATAAGTGAGCACAGCCGAATTTGAGGGCTACCGCCAGATGGTCCTGAAACGAATAGATGACTCCATATGTTCGCGCTCGGGAAACCATGTGGTTCGCCCAGCGGGTGTTCTTACGGCTTAATGTGCATTCCCGCGTGGAGGGACGCACCCTGTGACGAGACAAACTATTGGTAAACTCATATAACGCATTGATCTGGGTGTCCGAGCCTCACCACGATACTGAAAAATCATTTCAGCCTTGTGGAGAACAAGGATTTGAGCAAAAATTGATACGGAGGTTGTTCCGGCCCAACCACCAACTCTGCTGGTTGGGCGGGAACATATTGACTTAATCTCCACTACTTAAGGTTCTTACTAGCCTGTAGGACATCCAATGGGAAGATATTAGCGCAAGACGTTTACATGATCCTCGAGCAGGGGCCTCCTTATGACAGCGCCAATCTGCGACAATAGTGGGAATCATGCGGGGTGGGCGTCAGAACTCAGCCACATCGCGGAGGCGCGATCCCTTGCACGTTCCGTCTGTTTGGGGACCACCGAGCCACGCTGTTAGGCAACAGTGCCCTAGTAGCTGACCCTCATAGCTAGAACACAATTGAATTTTAGGACATAATCTAGAAGGAACATCGGGAGGTTAAAACCACTCTACGCCGAGCCACGAAGGCTTGCAATAAACGACTGAAAGCGTATGCTGACGTAGTTCGGGGTCGGCGACTCGGCCATATGCGTAGCAGTACATGCACAGCTATGAACAATAATGACTATGTTAATATTGTTCGTATGCTATGATGGAATTATCGCTACGTATATAAAGGTGAGGACATTTCCTCTTTCTATATATCACCATTAATTCTGCATTATCAAACTCCATTTGTAGCATCATATATCATGCTTTCAATATCCCTCATAATTGCGCTTCTAGCGGCCCTTGTCCTGGCCTAGGAGGGTGCTAGCGACTACTTTTTCCACATGTGCCTTCCTACGTTTATAGGTGAACATACAACAGATGATTAGTTTGCTAAATTAGTCAATTCCCCGTTCCCCTGCGAACAAGAGATATATCTATCAAGACTTTGCTTTTCTAACGGCACCACTGAAATCGATTTCCTTGCTGAGCTACAGTGTCTCTGTGGTAGCAACTTCTTCGAGGCCAGTCGCGGCTGTAGAGAGTGCTTCTATACGCATGGCTTCTTTAACGCAGAGTACCCCCGAGACAAGGAATTAAGCAGCATTGCTAGTGCTAGTAGCGCTAAATGTAGCGCTACACCTATTACAATGCCATTCACAAACCTCTTCCCGTCATCGGCATTCACAGAGTCAAGTGCAACTATCATTAGTGACCGCTTCCCGAATGATAGCGCTGTTTCAAACTACTAGACTGGCGCAACAGCGCCTATTGCTGGTCAGATCACAGGAAGTGCCACGGCACGATTGACGAGTCGTACAAATTCTCAAAATGTACGTTAAACGCCTACTGGAACTACAGAGGCGGGTACTGCAGAGGCGGGTACTACAGAGGCGGGTACTACAGAGGCGGGTACTACAGAGGCGGGTACTACAGAAGCGGGTGCTGGAGGCAGTGGGGTTACAAGCTCGACAAACCCGCCCTCACCGTCGTCTACCAATGGTGCTGCAGAGGTGAAGGCGGCAGGTGGACTACTGGTTGTGGTAATCGGGGCCATAGCAGCACTATAGTGGTTATTAGATACGGGGTTGCAAGAAAAGATATACTCTCTGGCAATTATGCCCCAGCACCAGTTGATTGTCCAAATACTCGTTTGACAATCCGCGAGGCAACCTTATTATCAGCAAATGAGACGGCATAGCTATAAATAGGAAGGAATAATACTTTAGAGTCGATGAGCTCCTTTCTTTCTCGTGCAAACGTTAACAGGCAACATCCGCGAAGCAATGACACCGCGACCAGTGGTTATAGCTGAGTTTTCATTGTCGGTGCATGTCGCCGATTTATTTGTACCCCCAAATATATCCAATTGCCTCACCATCCCGCTATCTCTCACACGGCACGCTCTGGATCACTTCCCCAACTTGACATATCAACGCGACGGCTCAAACATTGCTGCTGCGGTCATCGGAAAAGGAAGGTCAGAATCTCCATTCTTAGGGCTCAGCTGCGAGTCTAGTGTCAAGCCAGCTCCTAGATTGGTGGAGAGCTGAGAGGGTGGTACGAAGGGCTTGCTGATCACTGCGATTTCGGGATTCAATCAGGACAGTAGCCTGATGATCTGCTAGAAAGGTTCTCCAGGTCTGTCACTAAACTAGAGAAGGGAATTAGACGCTAATCTGCAGTAAAAATAGTAGTGATTGAAGGAGAGCAGTTGGCCCAAAAAAAGATTGGGCTGAATCACTGACAGGACTAAAGTTGCCAACTAGGCATCGATTTGGAGCAAAAACAAACGTTAATATAAGGTGAAGAACCAAAACAAGCATCAATCGGAATATCTAGCCACGCGTCGATCCCAGCTCAAGCTAGCTGGCTGAGGCATTGGCCTAGGTCATCAAATAAGCATCCCCAAAAGACTAATAGCACCGAGTACGGCGTGACCCTAACTAAACCAGCCGGCTATGCGCAACTGTTGAGACTTGTATACGTCTTCCTGCTCCATTGAGCCTCTAATAAGCCACTGGAATCGGCCCTTATCGAGCTTCCTACGCCTTCCCAAATGGGCGATCATCCAACCTCCGTGTCCCATAGACAGATTAGGCGCAATGTTTCCCCGTCTCCAGATAAGCATGCAGCTGCCCCTGGCTCAATCGGTGTGCGGATAGAAGGGTTGTGTGGCTGAGATCACTTTGTGACGTTTGACGGGGTGAGCTGGGGTGAAACTAGCGCTGTTAAGAAGGCGGCGGGGTTTGTGAGTGCCGGTGTTGTGGAGTTAGGTGCCAAGATGGCAGTTGGAACCGGGGTAGTGTAACGCACAACGTCGATCAGGCTTTTGGCTTCTCGCATAAAGTGCCCCTACGCAGTCATTTCTATGACAATCTCAACTTCTCCACGTACTAAATACCCCAGTTCTATGCAGATCCAAGAGCGATGAGGTCTGCCTATTAAATTTGTTTCGTTTAGGTGGTTAAGTTCTAGACCAGTCTGCAATATTGCATACCAGGCTACAGGCCATTCAGCCTTGAATGTTATAATATGTCTAAAGTCAGGGGTAGATCGGCTGTGTTGAACAGCAGACAACTCAGATTGAATTGGTGCTACTTGTTTTCGTTGCCACATATTGTCGGGACAGTATGAAATCTGTATTACCGTTGATCTGAAACCAGTACAGAGAAAAGTTGGGGTGATCTCCTTTGATTGACCGGTTCTGACTTAGAAGCACTCGGAGACGGCAACACGCAGATTCAACTGGCGTTGCTGTTCTTTTGCCACGTCTTTATCGGGACATTATAGCATCCGTCTTACAGTCTGCCTCAAACAAAGATGGATCAGAGTTGCAATGATCGGCTCTTTTGATCAGCTCGCTGCGACAGAGAAGCAATCAGCAACGATGACAGCATAGTAGACCTTCAAGGTATAAATATCCCCATTTCCCCCGAGAAAGATATCCCGCCAGAATTCAACTCACTAACAATACTACACTTCTCAACAGTCTTATTATAACCCACAAACTCTACAATGCATTTCCAAACGCTCTTCCAGGTCGTCGCCTCAGCCGCCATCGTCATCAGTGGCGTCACCGCTGAACTTCACGACCGAGACGTATACATTCGCCACATCGCCCTAGGCCAGCTCGCCCGCCTCGACAAGTATCACGCTGAAAATGCCCGCTCCATCAACAACGATCAGGCGGCGGTGCTCGAGCGCGCGAAGCAGGTCGTCAGCGAGTTTGCGATCGACGATGTTCACGAGGCCCGCGCGGCTTGCAATGCTGCGTTCGGTCCCGCACGCTGCAAAAGGATCCTAAATGGCAAGGAGGGTGAGAGCAAGCCCGCTCGAAGGGCAGCGCTTGTCGGAAGAGCCCCAGCTTGCGAGTGTGCAGATCAAGATCCGTATTGTGACGGTGCCCAGATTTGCAAGTACAAGTTGGCCGACTGCAACTTTAGCGACAGTACGTCGAAATAAACCCCCTGTGACTGTGGCATCTAACGTTGTGTTCTTAGAGGGCTGCGGCTTTGGTGGACTTTATGTCTGCAACGGACTCTGCGAGTAAAGCGTTGTTGACTCTGGGGATATGTGAGCTATACCTCGAGTCTGGTAATGCTTAGGCGGGTACAGGAATGAAATTATTAGCAGAAAGTGCGCAATTGATCTTCGTCGCGGAGCCGTTCTGCTTCTTGTTCAGGTCGGTGGGGGTCGATGGTTTTGCTCTTCTACTGCACTGATGGAGTGCTAAACATAGCAAAATATGATATAGCTGTTAATTTAAAAAATGATTTGGTACAGTAAGAAGCGACATTGACGTAAGGTCCGAACAGTTTCAAGGAGCTGCAGCGACTGCCTGTGGATGCCCTCGGCCCCTTCGCAGGTCCTCTCAGTAGTTTATTCCCCCGAAATATGCTTAGTTCTGGACTTGAAAGTCTAACAATGAGATGTGGGCTTCTTAAATTCGCTACAGAGTGGACTAAAGAAGTTCGCTATAACTTGCCAATACAAGAACCAAATTTCCTCGATAGAGAAAAATGAATATTTTGAACAGTACGAAGAAGAGGCTGGTCTTGAAGTCGATACGAAGACAACCAAGGAAGGATAAGATCGACGGCGACACAGTTCCCGCCAGCACCCCAAAAGTTAGACAAAGCGCCTAAGACGTATAAACCATCAAAACGTCAGGTGGCACAAGAAGCTTTCGGAGCAGCCAAGTGGTTACAGAAGGAGGCCGACAACGAGGAGAATGCCGAGAAAGAGCAGAAGGAACAAGCGAACAAAACGCGACCTTATGAAGAGCTGTTGCTAGGAAACCTCGAGGCGATTAAACGAAAATTAAATGTAGTATGAATGCTAATTGCTAGTAGAGAGACCGTTGAGTCTTAGCTCACTGTAATGTCAACTACTAGAAAGCTGTTGTTAAGGTTAAAAAATAGTTGGGAATACTGCAGTCACAACAGGCTTTATATGTGTTCCGGCCCAACCACGAGATATGCCCGCTCACGAGCTGGCCGGCCCAACCACGAGATTTTCCGACTTTTGGTTCGGCCGGCCAGCTCACGAGCGGGCCGGCCCAACCACGAGTAATTAGAAATAGAAGTAATCAATTGATCTATAACTACGCTTCCCGTGCTCGTTTCCGACGAGGCCTCTCAACTAGAGCTATTTCTGTACGAGTAGTAAGGCCTGATAAATTACCACAGTTATGGTCATCGTTGTGGCAGTGTACACTACACTCCTTAGCTTCCTTATAACACCGGCACCTCTTTGTACTACACTGCCCCTTACATTGACAGGATATTCTAACCCGAGCACTTGTAGAAGCCTCTCTAGCTGCAAACCCTAGGCCTACTTCCTTAGTAGAAGTAGGAATTACTATATCACCCCATAGAGCTTGCTCTACAACTCTAAGTGATTTAGTAGGAATAAGGCGTTGTATAATACTAGAAGCTGTAAGAATCCGATACCTATGAGGGTGGGGCTCTTCTAGAATTCGTGCAAATAGCCTCTTATTATCAGTTGAGGTTCTATCCACTCAAGGAACCTTAATAGAGACTATTGCTCCTATATCAAAGTGCTGAATATCGTGCTTCTTTGTATATTTACGTACCATAGAAATCCTTGCTCGTTGAGTGGCTGCAATAGCTCTCTCAATTACAGGATCAGGTGTTACCCGAAGCTCAGTTCTAGGTTGAGCTGGAACTCGGGCCCGGGTCCCACGCCGGACCTCTGGCTCTAAGCTAGAGCCAGAGCTAGGCTCGGAATTGAGTTCTGAGGTAGAGAACTCAATTCTAGGCTCTGGCGCTCGAGTCTGAAGCCTTGAGCTCTCGAGCTCAGAACAGAACTCAGGCTCAGCCTGGAGCTGGGCTAGTACTCGAGCCTGAGCTCGAGTAGGAGCTAGACGGCAGAGCTTAGAATTGAGCTCTGGCTCTCGCTCAGAACCCGAGCTGGGTTCGGAATTGAGTTCCGAGCCAGAGAGCTCAGCTCTGGCACGAGCTTTAGTTCTGGCTCGAGCTTTAGTTCTGGTTCTGAGCGAAAGCTTAGAATTGAGCTCGAGCTCTGGCTCTCGCTCTGGCTCTCGCTTAGAACCAGAGCTGAGCTCGGAATTGAGTTCCGAGCCAGAGAGCTCAATTCTGAGCTCTAGTGCCTGCCGGAGCTCAGCTCTGGCTCCAGCTCTGGCTCCAGCTCTGGTTCTGAGCGAAAGCTTAGAATTGAGCTCGAGCTCTTGCTCTCGCTCTGGCTCTCGCTCAGAACCAGAGCTGAGCTCGGAATTGAGCTCTCGCTCTGGCTCTCGCTGCCGAAGTTGTAGGTCGAGTAGAGCTTCCGAGCCCAGCTCGTGGAGCTCGCTCTCAAATATCGGGCCTATGGTTGGGTCTTCCTGCTCAATTCCAATTAACAGATCCTTCTGGGCCTGACTATTGAGCCAGTCGATATATGAGCTACGCTCTCGGAATAGGAGCTCAGCTGGCGCACACCTAATTGTAGAGTGGATTTGGGTGTTCATAGCAAGCACCACTTCAAGTAGCCCATCCTTCCATTCTATAGACCCATGGTCCATTTTCCATGCCCGGAGCTTATTCTCAACAACCCCATTTGCCTGCTCAACTAGGCCTTGTGTTTGTGGCGATCGTGGTGCTCCATTTACTACCTGGATTCCATACTTCCGTAGTAGAATAAGGAGAGCCCCCTTAAATTCCTTTCTGTTATTAGCTTGCATAATCTTAGGAGGTAAGAAAGCAGCAATGAATTAAGCAAAGCAGTCTGTAATAGGCTCTGCGTGCTTGCTTTTCAATGGGTATAGCTGTGTATATTTTGAGAAATGATCCTTTATATGAAGAATCCATTTATACTACCCTAACGGCTCGTGGCGCATATTAATTAGGTTAATTTGAACCCTCTCCCACGCCCANATAGGAACTAATGGAGCTTTTGTAGTATTTAGTCTATTTAAGGTGTAATTCTTACACCGTTTAAGTATAAACTCTACATCCTCTCGCTTTATTCCATAGAACCGTTACTCTATAGTAGGCCACACCTTATTCTAGCCTACATGTAGGAGCTTAAGGTGTTCTTGCGTAATGATATCAAATACCTCTGCTTTTGGCACTACATATCTAGGCTATAGGTGGCGTATATCGCTCTTTCGATAGAGCTTATGGTCTAGAAGTATGAAGTTTAATTGCGTACGGGTTTTAAGGTTCACAGCTCCCTTATTCTGTGATATATAGGCAGAGGGATCTTC
>LMYD01000188.1:0-52396 GCA_001630595.1 Pseudogymnoascus sp. BL308 | reverse complement strand
CCGTATATGCACCTACCCGCCCCCTCTATGCGCTCGCTTCTTACGGCAGCCATGCGCGTGTGCCTGCGCATGCGATGCGAGTGCCAAAGAGTGCGTGTGCTCTGTCTCGATCGCCCAGCACACAACGCAACACAACACAACACAACACAACACAACACACACACACACCATCTGGCGCTATTGCGCGCCGCAGCCGTGTAAGCGCCGGGCGCCCTGCGACAGGGTTCCTGATTCGCACGGCACAGGGATCAGTGTCTGCGCCCCTGCAGTGTTCTGGTTTTTTGGGAGCGCACATCTGTCGCGAGGTCTGTCCTCTTTCAGTCACATCGCAAACTGTCCTCTGCGCATCGGGTGCGGGAATGTTTGATACGGCGCTCTGATGCCCGAAACGGGGTGTTGCGCGCGTAGTAGTCGACGCCGCGTCGTATCGCGCGAGCGTGGCGCAGACTAATCCAGCTAGAGACGAAGCGCGGTGCAAGCGGCGCGCGGCGCGAGGTGCTAAGTATAGCCCGCGTGCTGTCCCCTCTCATTCTCAACTCCCCCCTTCCCCCCCCCCACAACCCCTGCTCGCATCCTTCTCCCCCTCACAATCCCCACAGCGGCTCGCATCTCGCACCGTTCCCGTCATCGCGGCGACACTGACCTCGCTCCGTGCATACGTGCGATCAGGCAGCCGTTTAAACAGTCTTGTAATTGGGGAAGGGGCCAGCCACGGGAGTGGGTATGGTGCGGTTTCTCCCGCTCTCTGACATCGTCAGTGCTAGACGGTGAAGTGAGGATTGCCGAAAAGGATTCCCGGGTGGCTGAAGGGGGAGGGGGAACCCGCTGCGGGATGCGGTGGATGTCTTGCTTACATCCGGCGCGGGGCGGTGGTGGGTGGTGATGCCGTTTTGGGGGCGTGTTGGTGGATCGGGGGGCTGGAAGAGGAGGGAGGAGAGAAGGAGCACGTAAGGCAAGCATAAATTAAGGTGTGTGGGGTGGGAATTGTTGGTGCTGGGTGATTTGTTGGCTTCGCTCCGCTGAAGGATTTGGGGGTCTGCATGCCCACTTACTCGCGGGTTGTTGCGGTGAGGCGTCCCGCGATGCAATTATTCCCTCATGAAAGACAGAGGTCGCGGAGGAAGCTGGGCGACAGTGGACCCTCCGTAGACACGAGGAGGATTTGAGACCGAGGCCCATGATATGGTCAATATCTCCATTGACATTTATCTGTATGCGCTTGATTCCCATTCCATTCCATTTCCTTGCGCGCAACAAACGCCTTGAAGCCGGAGCTTGATATGCCCAGTATGCTCACTATCCCATCCCACTATGCTCACTATGTATGCCCACCATGTGTGATTACATTCCACACTCCTATCACCCCCCATCCTCCTTCTAAACCGGAACCTCTCCTTATAATTTCTCCGTCACACCTCCCTACGTCCTCACCAACCCCTTCGCAAGCAGCAAATTCTCCTGCGAAAAGATCCTCTGCCAAATCTCCAACCACTTAGCCAATCCCTCCGGCATGGGCTTCCCTGGGTTCTTGAAGCTGCGCGTCATGATCTCGCGCAGGCGCGTGCGCAACGTCCGCAGCACGACCATGGTCTTCCAGTCCGAGACGGCGAAGCGCCCGCGGTTGCCGTCGAGGATTAGCACACCGGCGTAGAAGTCACAGCGCACATCGCCGCAGAGGAGGGCGATGGCGAAGTCCGTCACGGCCGTGGTCTCGTGGGCGTTGTAGAATCTAGGGACGTGGGGTTAGTATAGGTATCAGTGGTGGGTAGGCGACGGGCACTTACTGCTTGGCTTGCATGATGTGGTAGTAGGAGAGCCAGTTGATCTCGTGGTGGCCTTTGTTGACCGACGTGGGGTGCAGGGATATGGATTGGTTGTTGGCGACGTTACGGAAGCCCTTTCCATCGCGAACGAGTAGCTTTGGGTACAGCGCCCAGGCGATGACGGATTGGGTGATCAAGTCGTTCTCGCTGTTGACGTTGGCGCGCTGCGGCAGCTCGAAGAAGTCGTGGCGTCGGCTCGAGTACCTGTTTCGCTTGATGTGGGCGCGCTCGCGCTCCGTCAGGGGCAGGAATCCCGAGTCGACGAGCGACACGGTCAGTTGGCCCTTGAGATCTTCGATGTTGGATAGGGTTTGGGGACTCAGGAAGTTCTTGCGGCAGAACTGGTACTCGGATCCTGTCGTGTTGCACACGCGCTTCCAGGCTAGGTATGCGTTGTAGTTTGTCAGCAGGTCGCTGTCACCGCGGCGGAAGGCGAGCCTGACTGTGTCGGCTTGTTGGCGAGCGCCGAATGGAGCCTGGAATGGCGACTTGGAAGATAGGATTGCTGCAACGGTGATTGTTGCATCTAGGCACTTGAATATACTTCCTAGCAGGATTAACTTGCCCAGGAATACATCAAGTGGCAGTCGCGACAGTTGTATGCCTAGAGGTGTGAGCTCTTCGGCAGCGGTGAGTGCTCTGACATCGATGAGTGCGTCGACAGCTCTCCTGATGTTCTTCGCCGACGGGGGATCAAGGGCCTGACCCAACGTCTCCTCGATGCCTCCGAGCTTGCAGGTCTTGACTCGTATAGCCAAGTCTTGCAGTGACAGCCGCAGTAGCTCCGGAGTTTGCTGATCAGACATGAGCTCATCGTGTCTGTACTTCGTGAAAAGATGGAAGCACAGCCCTTCCTGCACACGTCCAGCTCTTCCGCGTCGTTGTTTGGCGTTGGCTCGCGAAATAAACGTTTCCAGAAGTCTCGAGAGTTGTCGTCGCTCATCGAATCTCATCTCTCGGTGCTTCCCAGCATCAATTACGCAGGTAACATCTGGGATTGTGATGCCGGTTTCGGCAATGTTGGTAGCTAGCACTATCTTCCGAGTGCCAGGCGGAGGCACCAAAAACGCCGCTTCTTGATCCTCACTCGCGATAGACGAATGCAGCGGGTATACATACCAATCCGTTCGGAAAGTAGGCAGACCGAGGAGTATATCATTCAGCTGGCGGATTTCCCCAATACCTGGCAGGAATACCAGAATAGCGTTGCTGAAGGGAACATACCGCTCATCGGTAGCGATCTTGGATATGAGTTGTGCCACCAACTCAAAATCAATCCGGTACTCATCCATTTGCAGGATGGTATTACGGGTCTTGGCGCTATAACCACGCAGCAGCTTCGTATTCTCTGCCTTTGTCTTTTCGCTAGTAGGTGCATCTTCTAATTCGGCATCGTCGTCTAAGTCGGTATATCTCTTATTTTGTGAGCCATTATCCAAAGAATAGCCGGTAAGCTCCACGGCGTCCTCGAGGAAACATGAAGTAACTGGGAATGTCCTTCCGGGAACCTGCAAAACTGGAGCGCCGTCCAGATACTTCGAAAATCTGTCGGCATCGACAGTAGCAGACATCAGGACAACCTTGAGGTCTGGTCTCCGAGCCATCAGCTTCCGCAGGATTATGAGCAAAAAGTCGCTGTCAATAGTTCTTTCGTGCACCTCATCCAAAACTATGTGTGTGATTTCTTTGAGATCGTTGGAGCTTTCCAACATGCGCATAACAATTCCAGTGGTGGCGTATACAACGCGAGTCTCTCGAGAAGTGTTGGTTTCAAGACGGATTGCATATCCGATCAATGACCTCGGCGTCCCGACGTCTCCTTTACGTTCCCCAAGCTCCTCGCTCACACGCTTGGCAAGAGAAATTGCAGAAATTCTGCGTGGTTCTGTGCAATAGAGCTTGCACGGCTTGCCTTGTGAAAGCTGATGTTCTAGAATGAATGCCGGCACTTGGGTGCTCTTACCACAACCCGTCTCTCCACAAATAATGACTACTTGCTCCCGATCAATTGTACGAAGAACTTCCTCTTTGTAGCCCCACATAGGCAACTGCATGCGAGACTGGCGCATTGTCTGGTACGAGGGCGTGTTGCTCTTATCATGCCATATTCTCTTGAGGGTCTCGGGGGACACACCAGAGCTACCTGGCGTCTCCGCCCCAGACTCATCGCTGGTATCATTCGGAGTTAATAAGGCACGGCGTCTAAAGCTAGTGGTCAGCACGACACCATCTTCCTCTTCCCGATCCCTTTTCTGTCTGATAGTATCTCGAAAGCCGCGGATGGCTTCTCTGTCGAGCGCATCTGCCTTTTCTTTCCGTGCAACAGCAAACTCCGTCCATAGTTCACGCCATACCGGAGGAAGTCGCAGGAAGACCTTTTCTTCTCTCACTGAAGTGCTGAATATGAGAAACAGTGCCACAGTAGCGGCATATGATTCTGACTGGGACGCATCAGGAGTAGAGATGCTAGTCATTGTAATGGTGATTGATTTTGGTGAACATGTGCAATCAATCTCGGGGAAATCCGAAGTCGGCGACGGGACCTCTTGGGCCTTGGACCAATTTACTCTGATGGAATGACGGTTGGAGAAGCTGGTTTTGGAGACAAGAGTGTAAACTACCTTCACGGAAGAATCCCGAGAACGGCAAGCTTCTTCTAATACCCTTCTAGGGCTTATGCCAGTTGATTTTCCAAAATCTCGAAGGGTGATCTTGCCGCCATTGGTTTCGTTGATAACCACAGTGCTCTTCCCGGTGACTGGGTCAACTTCAGTAACGGGGAGATTTGCAAACAGGTCGGCAATGGCACCATCATCGTCGCTCGAATCATCTTCGAGTAGGTCTGCTCCCATTTTTGCAGCTGCGCGCATAATCTCGTCGTCAGAGTCGTCATCACTTGACTCCGCAGGGTGGGGAATCCTCGGGGGAGGACCACCAGACAATTCCTGTCTTTTCGCAGCAGCTTCTTTCTCAAGGGCAATCCTCCGCTTTTGCCACTCCTGATCGGCCTCATATCGATCAAAAAGAACGTCGGATTCAATTTTCACCAATTTCCTTTGTAACTTTGCCATCTCTGGGTCTTGAGGCGCTTGGCTACCTTTATTTTTCTTACCATTGCTAGCCCCTGCTCTACGCTGGGCTGCAGCCTCTGGTGAGTTTTTCGGGGGCTGCAGATGGAACAGTTTTGTCTTCGCTTCTAGATATTCTGGGAGTAATTCGTCTGCATCTATATCACTCTCATACTCGACAACTGCGGTTTTTGCGGGCCGTGCAGCCAATTTTGTAGCGGGTTGCTCTGGAATGCTTTCCTTCGAATCTACGTGGCGTATATCTGCTTCTATCTGCCGCGGTGTGGTCATTCCTGATGTCGTGGGGGTGCCCGCTGGAGAGTCTGATTGTCGGCCGGTTAGCTAACTCAACCTAAGATACGCTTCGCCCACCATAAGGACCTACCCATGTGTAACTTTAACGGCAACAGGGATTTGGTTTGCCAATTCTCATAGTCCGGCAACTCGTCTCGGGAGCATTCACGTGCCATCCACTGGAGAGATTCCTCAAGACCCCAGATCGAATCTTTATTTCCGCTGACCATCTTATCGGATATGCTTAGAATGTATGTGAGAGACATGCGGACCCTGTCGTCAGGGAAGCCTGCACCGGCCAGAGCTTGCTGTAGGGTCCATAATTTTATAGTTAGATCCTCCTCTGTGAGCGGCTTCAGCGTTGCAGGAGAGTCTGTTGTGCTCGGGCCCAAGGCTCGGTGATCCGCAGTAACTATATCCAATATCTCGTCCATTAAATCCGGAGGAAGCCATTTTCGTGTATTCAAAAAGTCGGCTTGGCCTCGTAGCAGGCGCCGATCCGTCTGGAGCCTGGTTACCTGGCGAGCAGCATCCCGTTTGGCTTTTTGCGAGTACTTTTCGACCAGCACTTGAAGTTCTGATTCTTCGAGTTGCTTCTCAAATTCTTCGGGGGTTAGCTGCGTATCTGCATTTCCGGTTGTTGTGGACGTTGGCAAGGTTTCCGTCGTTGTCTCATCCTTCCGTTGCTCTGATTCATTGTCTGGGCTTTCGTCTGAAGGTGTGGTTTCAGCAACTTCAATTCTCACCTTCGATGCCACGGAAGTCGTAGCAAAGCCACGGGCAGGGTTTGATGCTGGCTTCTTTTTCTTTTTGCCTCCCGCCATAGTATTATAATTTTGTTGGCGTTCTATTGAAAAAATATGGCGGGGGTCACCGCGTAAATAAAGTTGAATGACGCGGGGGTGCCAATACTTAGCAGTAACTTCGGGTGAACTTTAATCCTTTGTTCAGTGTCCCTGGCGACCAAAACTTCCATGTTCGGTGAGAACTATCTCGTCTCAGTAATCCACTCCATTGCTGTGAAACTGCAAGATGGTTGGGGCAGATCTGAAAGATGTAAGGGGAATGGATCTCGAGGCCAGCAGAAAGGCGCTCTCCTCCTCCTCGACGGCGACCCGCACAGCGTATCTTCACAGTATTGATGAACGACTCTCAAACAAAGGTCCGTGGCAGGATGAACACATTCAATGAGCAGTGCTAACCTCTACCCTCTATAGAAATCGAGCAGTCTTCGTATCCAACTCTACTGGAACTTATTTTCACCACATATTCCTTCTACCAAGACCGAAGCTCTAGACGCCACGTTGAACAATGTCTGAGGACAATATTTCGAGCACGCGCAAGCCCCGACGTTCTCTCTCCGTTTATCAAATCTTTACATGCCGAGGCATCGAAAACCAACATAGCAGCTAGCAACGCATTTGTCTTAACTGAATGGTTCAGCATACTTATTCAGGAGTGCAGTGGGACGCCTTATTGGGCAATCTGGGGGCAGGAGCTAGTTGCAAGTGATGCAAAGGTTCTAGAGCAGTGTCAGAAGACAACCACAAAGCCCAATATCAGGCACTCTGCTCTGGTCGTGACTAGAAGGGCGTTGCGAAAAGTTGTTTCTTGCCAGGATTCGGCCGAGGCTTCGATTAGTGATGCGATTGAAGGACTGAGTGCGAAAGCTGCCCAGCCCAACGCAAGGAATGCCATCATGCTAGGCGTCATCGCTGGAGTCTGTTCGAGAAAGCCAGAAGCAAAAATCATTCTTGAAGGAAAGAAGGCAAATTACTACAACTTCTACACAAGAGAGATTATTGGGTCTCGGACACCAGTGCCAGCCCATATTGCAAGTGGGCTTTATGATTTCTTCTTAGATTTCACTAGTGCAGAGGAATTGGCGAAGCACGTAGCTCCATCCCTAGAAAAAGCCTTGCTAAGGGCCCCCGAGATTGTCCTGGATGATCTCGTTACGCCGTTGGTTGAATCGCTACCTGAGAGCATAGACCTTTCAAAGATTTTACAGGAGAATCTCCTGAAACCATTACTATCAAACCTTAAATCGACAAATGCGACCATTCGAAACGGTGCGCATACCGCTTTTAAAGCCACTATACCTCGTTGCCACGACGATGCTGCACTCAGCGCCATCACAAACGAGATCCTACTTCCCTTAAAGTCTGGGAAACTTCCAGCCGCGGATCACCGGATTCTGCATTCGGAAATTCTAAAAGTTTTGCCGATAACTGAAAGCTTAGTGGAAAAGGTCTTACCGGCAGTCTCCGCGGTTGCCGCAAAAGAACCCAATGAAGGAGCGTTGAGTGCAGAGACATCAGTTCTGTCCCTTTACATATCATGGTCGCTGGCCAATGGGGCAGCACTGCCCAAGGTGGTCCTAGAAACATTCAGCAAAGGCTTATCAGACAAGAAAGCGCCACTACGAAAGCTATGGACGCTTCGACTGGGTGATATTTTGTGGGCACAAGGGGATTCCAATCTTGAAAATAAGAACGTTATAGAGCTCGCTGAAGCCGCCATCCCAAGCCTGGTTCAGCTCTTCGATGAAGTTGCTTCAAATCCTGTTGCTGCTGGCCAATCGGGGGTTGTTGTTGGCGGTTATGTTTTGACGGCTCTAGCAGCGGCCAAGCTTCCTTCTTTGAAAAGCTCGAAGGTTAACGATGCCATCAAAAAAGCAAAGGTTATTCAACAAGCTCTGACGTTTGAACCTAAACCTTCATTCTTACTCAATCATCGAGTTTACAGTAAATTAACTAATGATGAGGATCGTCTCTGGCTTATTCGTGCCCTCTCTGCCACAGCAGATGAAGCGTCTACATCTGGTCCAAATTCTACGACAGCCATTGCCTGGTCACAGGGGGTAATATCCTGCATTTGCTCCGCCAACGTTCCACCTGCGGTGAGGCGACAATGCATAGATGTACTATCGAAAACGTACGCACGGTTACCTCAAGAAACATCATCAATGATTGTCTCTGGCCTATGGCATTGGGTTCGCGACATCGAAACTGGAGAGAAGGACTGTGCTGCAGCAGCATCTAAGTCAGACAAGATCAACCTCCACTTCATCGCAAAGGCCATCTGTCTTTCCGTTGCAGATGCATCGAAATTCGGCTTCGAGATAGACCAGTCCATAAAGGAGAACCAAATGGTGAAGATGTTGGTTATTGCTCGCCCCGAGCTGCTCCCCGGAATTCAATGGATTGAGCTTTGCCTCAGAGTTGGCGTAGATCCCGGGCAACTTTGTAGACAGTACAACGATGCCATTATTCAGCAAGTTTTGGAAATCACAGATTTCAAAGAAGTATGTCAAGCCTCTATCCAACAGTACGCCGCTAACTTTATTGCAGACTACAGATCAAACTCAATACACTATCAAAAGTGCGGCTTTCAATGCCGCGGCCGAACTGGCCTTTGTGGCACCTGACGTTATGACTTCTCGGATAGTCGATCTGTTTCAACACGATCTCGATCCTAAGCAGTTGGATGATATTGGCCCTACAGAAGCCGCGATATTCCGAACTCCCGAAGGCACTTTATTTGTTGATGTGCTGGCTAAAAAGTCACAGGACTACGTGCCTAACAAGAATACAAAAGATTACGACACGATGAAGTGGGAGGAAGAGTTGCGGACCCAGCTAGCTCAGAAAAAGGGCCAGCAGAAAAAACTGACCCCAGAAGAAAACGCAAAGATCAATGCTCAGCTCAAGAAGGAAACCACGATACGCTTGCAAGTTCGGCAATTGGAGGCTCAGCTAGTGCGTGGAATTGGAATTATCAAAAGTCTTGCTGTTGGACCCCCAACTGAAGCTCAACTGTGGATGAGCCCAGCCGTTACCTCTCTGATCAACATAATCAACGCTGGAGCAGGTCTCGTTACAGGCAATGCAGCTGCCGAGGCATATAGGCTTCTATCGGAGAGGGTGGTTACCCGCATTGGACCGGTCCGTCCATTCATCGGAATTGCAACCCTAAGAGCGTTAGGAATCACTCACTTGCCTGAAGAGCTTACCCAGGAGTCCCTTGGGGAGCTCATAACCAGAGTTTTGTATCGATTACGGTTCTCTGGCGAGCAGCGTCCGTTCGATACGGTTTCATTGACATACATGCTACCTCTGATATTCCTTGTGTTGCGCAATGGTGGGTTTGGTACCCAGGAAGATTCCGAGGCGCAGGTAGTACTCGCGATCGATTTTCTCAAGTTCCACACCGATGCGTGCTCCGATGCTATAGTGCCACGCCGCGAGGTTCTATCAGTGCTAATTGAATCGATGCAAGCCTATAACCAGCACTACAAGGCTATCAAGGAGTGCCTGACTGATCTCTGTCGGTCGGTTGCTCCCACAATCAACGACGATGAAATTGCAACGCTTGTCCGAGGAGCTATCGTGCCACAGACATCGGTTCGAACGTCGGTTTTGCAATCTATCAGCGCCGAAATTGATCTAAGCGACCTAGACTTCTCAGAGGAGATTTGGCTTGCATGTCACGACGATATTGAGGGCAATGTTGATCTCGCGCACGAAATATGGGAAGAGAGCGGCTTTGAGGTTTCGCGTGATGCTGTCTTCACGATCCTACCTTATCTCGAAAGCGAGGACAAGCAGCTTCGCCGAGCAGCTGCCAAGGCTCTTGCTGGAGGAGTAAAGCTGCATCCCGAGTTAATTACAGAGATCCTCTCGCGCCTTGAATCCTCGTACATACAGCTAGCCAAACCAAAAGTGCCGCAGCTCGATGAATATGGGATGCCTAGAAAGATGGATATGAGAGATCCTTGGGAGGCTAGAAATGGCATTGCACTGGCCTTTAGAGAGTTATCTGTTGTCTTCAAAGAGGAATTGCTGGATTCGTTCTTGAAATTTCTCATTGAGCGCGGACCGCTCGGCGACAAGAGCCCTCATGTCCGAGAAGAAATGATCGAGGCCGCGAGAGCCATCATTGCACTGCATGCGAAAAATAAGGTCGAAGACTTGATGAAGACTTTTGAAGAGACTCTTGAAGGACCTGATAAAGGCTCGGATTTCAGCGACAGAGTGAACGAAGCCGTCATTATTCTGTATGGCGCACTCGCAAGACACCTGAATCCAGGCGATTCTCGCATTCCAAAGGTTGTGGCGAGACTTCTTGCCACTCTGAGCACCCCCTCTGAGACAGTACAGTATGCTGTTGCTCTTTGCCTCCCAGATCTAGTGCGGGCCTCTCGCGACGAGATTCCAAATTACACGCAGAAGGTCATGGACCAGCTGCTCAATGGTAGTACATATGCTTCACGTCGTGGTGCTGCGTATGGTCTCGCTGGCCTGATTCAGGGTACCGGTATTGTTGCGCTCAGAGAGTATCGCATAATGCTCACCCTCAGGAGCGCCATTGATAACAAGAAAGACGCCAAGCACCGTGAAGGGGCGCTCCTGGCTTATGAGCTTCTCTCGACGATCCTGGGCCGTACTTTTGAGCCATATGTCATTCAGATTGTGCCCCAGCTACTCTCCAGTTTCGGAGATTCCAGCGCCGACATTCGAGACGGATGTCTGGCTGCGGCAAAAACATGTTTTGCTAGCTTAAGCTCATACGGTGTCAAAAAGATCCTTCCCACACTTTTGGATGGCCTTGACGACCAACAGTGGAGAAGTAAGAAAGGGGCATGCGACCTTCTCGGCGCCATGGCCTACCTTGATCCTCAACAGCTTGCCCAAAGCTTACCAAAGATTATCCCCCCGCTTACTGGTGTTCTAAATGACAGTCACAAAGAGGTGCGCCTGGCTGCCAATCGCAGTCTGAAGCGCTTCGGAGAAGTCATCAGCAACCCCGAGATTAAGGGGCTTGTAGGCATACTTCTGAAGGCTTTGAGCGATCCGACAAAGTACACGGATGATGCGCTTGATGCTCTGATCAAGGTTTCATTCGTCCATTATCTTGATGCACCTTCTCTCGCACTTGTTGTTCGTATTCTGGAGAGAGGTTTGGGTGATCGATCTGGAACAAAGAGAAAGTCAGCACAGGTTATTGGAAGTCTTGCACACTTGACAGAGCGCAAAGATCTCATATCCCATCTTCCAATCTTGGTCGCTGGTCTAAAGGTTGCTGCTGTGGACCCCGTACCCACCACGAGGGCTACAGCGTCCAAGGCTCTGGGTTCACTCATCGAGAAGCTGGGAGAAGATGCCCTTCCAGATCTTATTCCAGGGCTCATGCAAACCCTCAAGGCCGACACTGGGGCAGGCGACCGCCTTGGATCTGCACAGGCTCTCAGCGAAGTTCTCGCAGGCCTTGGCACGAGCCGCCTCGAAGAGACACTACCCACGATCCTGCAAAATGTCTCTTCATCGAAAGCATCTGTTCGCGAAGGTTTCATGTCTCTTTTCATATTCTTGCCGGTTTGCTTTGGCAACAGTTTCGCAAATTACCTCAGCAAGATCATTCCTCCTATTCTTACTGGCCTTGCGGATGAGGTTGAATCGATTCGCGATACATCTCTCAGGGCTGCCCGCCTCCTTGTCAAGAATTTCGCTACCAAGGCCATCGATCTCCTCCTTCCGGAGCTTGAACGTGGCTTGGGAGATGATAGCTACAGGATCCGTCTCAGTTCCGTTGAGCTGGTTGGTGATCTTCTTTTCAACCTGACCGGCATCAGTGCTACGGATGAGGATGAGGTTGAAGAGGGCGCCAAGGAAGCTGGAGCATCTCTGTTAGAGATACTCGGCGAAGAGAAGCGAAACAAGGTTCTCTCCGAGTTATATATCTGTCGCTGCGATACTGCCGGCCAGGTCAGAACTGCAGCTATCAACGTGTGGAAGGCTCTTGTTGCCAGTCCAAGGGTTCTCAAGGACTTGGTTCCTACACTCAGCCAGCTTATTATTGAACGTCTTGGATCCACCAACGCCGAACAGAAACTCATTGCTGGCAACGCCCTGGGTGAACTCATCCGTAAGGCTGGTGATGGGGTGCTCTCCACTTTGCTGCCTACTCTCGAGGAAGGCCTGCGGACTTCTACAGATGTTGATGCCAGACAAGGCATATGCATTGCTCTTCGCGAGCTGATTTCATCTGCGTCTGAAGATGGATTAGAGGATCATGAGAAAACACTGATATCTGTGGTTCGCGTTGCTCTCATTGATTCGGATGAAGAAGTCAGAGAAGCCGCGGCTGATGCATTCGACTCTATGCAGAATATGTTTGGCAAGCGCGCCGTGGACCAAGTCTTGCCTTATCTCCTCAACCTCCTCAGAACAGAGGGCCAGGCCGATAATGCACTCTCTGCGCTTCTAACTTTACTGACGGAGACCACTCGCTCCAATATCATCCTCCCGAACCTTCTCCCAACCCTCACTGCCTCGCCAATTAATGCATTCAATGCAAGAGCTCTGGCTTCACTATCAACTGTAGCCGGAGGAGCTATGACAAGGCGCCTTTCGACTGTTATCAACGCGCTCATGGACAATATTATAGTGTGTAAGGACGAGGAGCTCCGCGCAGATCTCGAGTCATCACTAGACACAGTGCTCCTTTCCATCGATGAATACGATGGTCTCAATACCACCATGAGCATACTGTTTGGCCTTGTCAAGCACGATGACCACCGAAAGCGCGCAGCTGCCGGATATCGCCTCGCCAACTTCTTTGCAAATACCGATGTCGACTACAGCCGCTACAACCAGGATATCGTCAGAAACCTGTTGATTTCGTTTGATGATACCGATCTAGAAGTGACAAAGGGAGCATGGACTGCCCTGAACGAATTCACCAAGCATGTCAGCAAGGTAGAAATGGAATCTTTGGTCTACTCCACCAGACAAGCTCTCCAACGAGTTGGCGTACCTGGGACCGACTTGCCAGGGTTCTCTTTGCCAAAGGGAATCAATGCCATCCTTCCGATCTTCCTACAGGGCCTCATGAACGGCACGTCTGACCAGAAGACACAGTCTGCTTTGGCCATCTCCGACATACTAGACAGAACTAGCCCTGAGTCACTCAAACCATTCGTCACGGCCATCACTGGACCTCTTATTCGAATTGTATCAGAAAAATCGACTGACGTGAGAGCTGCCATTCTCCTGACCTTGAACAATCTGCTCGAGAAGATTCCCACTTTCTTGAAGCCTTTCCTTCCTCAGTTACAGAGGACGTTTGCCAAATCTCTCGCGGATACCTCTAGCGAAGTTTTGAGGACTCGAGCTGCGAAAGCCCTTGGGACTTTGATCACCCTAACTCCTCGAATTGACCCTCTGGTAGCAGAGTTGGTGACAGGATGCAAGACCTCTGATATCGGCGTTAGGAACGCCATGTTGAAAGCCTTATACGAGGTTGTCAGCAAGGCCGGAAGTAACATGAGCGAGTCCTCGCGCTCTGCAGTGCTAGGTTTGATTGATACTGATGTCGAAGACAAGGATGCCACAATGGTTATAACAAACGCAAAGCTACTTGGCGCACTGATTAAGAATGTGTCGGAGGATAATGCCGCGAGCCTAATCAAGAACCGCGTCATGACGACTCACTTTACCCACGCTTCTGTCCTGGCCCTCAACTCCGTTCTACTACAGGCACCTCAATCATTAACGGAGTCGTCATTCGCAGTGGATTTACCGTCTGTTATCTGCAAGGGCATAGCTAGTAAAGACGTGAGTATTCCTAGTCTATATCAAAGATTATTACTAACTTAATTAGCCCTTCGTTTCCGACAACTCTGTGTTGGCAGCTGGAAAATACATCTTGACGGAAAGCCCCAAATCTTTTGAAGCCAGGAAGCAAATCTTTGAAGCGCTGGCTGCTTCGATCCCGGCAGGAAACCCAGCAGATACGCGAAGGCTGGCTTTGGTTGTCGTCCGCACCGCTTGCCGACACCACATGGAGCATGTAAAGCCACACCTCGCATTATTGGCCGCACCAATTTTTGCCAGTGTCCGAGACACTATTCTCCCAATCAAGCTATCTGCTGAGGCCGCATTCATGGCACTCTTTGACGTGGTTGATGAGGAAGGAAAGGTCTTCGATAAGTTCATTGCGACTCAAACGGAGATGGCGCCCGTCTCAAAGAGAGCTATGCAAGATTACTTCAAGCGTGTTGCATTACGTTTGGGTACCCAGGCCAGGGAAAGGAGGGATGCTGAGGGTGGTCAGGGCGGACTTGGCCTTTCCAACGATGAAGTCGACGACGAGCGCGAGATCTGGAGCGTTGGCAAGGTTGATCTAGGAGAGGGGGCTTCAAGTGATGACTGATGTAACAGAAATATTTAATTCTGTAAGACACGGCGCTCTTGATATTAGACGGAGACCAGAAGAGTAGGATCTGGTTTCCAGTAGTAGTGTCACGAAAAATAAAAATGTATATATGGGCACAGACAATGTTGTTTACCATGAATTCATGCTGCTCTCTTTCTGTATTGATCTGCAAACAGTTATGCATTAATAACTTTAGCATTACACTGGTCGCCTCCCTTATTATTCCTCCCACGACATTGACAACGCCTTTGGTCGCGTGGCTAATTCTCAGGGGTCCTTTCAATCCCTTATCTTATCTTATCAATGGTGAGGGCTAACCCTCCACTTCACCTCACATTTCGGTGTTTAATCCCCGAAGAAGCTTAGCGTACTGCCACAAGCGAAAGCCGCCATCTTTGAATTCCATTCCGACAAAGTACAGAGACGAGGTCGAGAGAATTCACGACAACCATCGACAACCAACGGAATCCATCAGGAAAGACAAGATGTACGTGTGCGAAAATACTTCTTGACGGAATACCTTGAGATACCCTATCCGAAGACGTTAGTTACGACCGAGTGGGAGCACCCACGATTGATGGAGTCATCGATATGGAGATCCCACTCGTCAAAACTATTCACGACGGAGTCGACCACGACACTTGGGGAAACGTGTCCAGCAGAAGCTTCTGATCAGCATAACTAACAGGTTATCTTTAGGGTTAACCTTCGTACCCAGAAGCGCCTCGCGGCGGCCGTTGTGGGATGCGGACAGCGCAAGATCTGGCTCGACCCGAATGAGGTCTCCGAGATCTCCAACGCCAACTCCCGCCAGACCATCCGCAAGCTCGTCGCTGATGGCCTCATCATCCGCAAGCCAGTCACCATGCACTCGAGGGCACGCGCGAGAGACCACACCGATGCGAAGAGACTCGGTAGACACAAGGGTTTCGGTAAGCGTAAGGGTACCGCAGATGCTCGTATGCCAAGGTATGCAATACAACTCCGACCAGATTCTATAGAGAGCGAAAGAAAATGGAACAGGCACTGACAACCACCACAGCCAAATCGTTTGGATGCGCAGACTCCGCGTTCTCCGCCGCCTCCTCGTCAAGTACCGTGCCAGCGGCAAGATTGACAAGCACCTCTACCACGAGCTTTACCACCTGAGCAAGGGTAACACCTTCAAGCACAAGCGCGCACTGGTTGAGCACGTACGTTGCATCTCGACAAAATTTCCAACGACAATTGAGCTAACAATACGCAGATCCACAAGGCCAAGGCTGAGGCCGCCCGTGAGAGGACTATCAAGGAGGAGATGGACGGCAGGCGTGCCAAGACCAGGGCTGCTCGCGAGCGCAAGCAAGAGAGAGTCGTCGCCAAGCGTGCTGCCATGTTCGGTGATGAGGAGACCGAGACCAAATAAGCATTGCAACTTTTTACGGGGTAGCTGGAGCGGGGCAATGGTCTTACAAATAAAAGGCTCGGTTGCTTTTCGTTATCAGGGCTTTCTGCATGTACTGCATGGACAATGGTGTCATGAACTCTTTCAAAGCGTGAAAGCCTTCTGTTCGTGGTGACAACAGGAGATACTGATCTCCCTCGTGTGGCCAACCCCCTCCAATGCCCATGGATGCCGTGTTTCTGTTTACTGACCGTGAAGGACCAAAATCAACTCTTATCAGGTGAGCGCGACGTCGAGCTTTCACCGTGACCAACTTCTGTCGTTTGATAGCGATTTTTTCGCATCTTCAACATCCAGCTATTGCACCCTTCAGCCACATTTCCAGCCATGATCAAACGCAACTTCCAAGAAGTTGTTCCTCGGTTCCTATTTCTATTTTGTCTTCATTTTTCTTTACAATCTGCTCCACAGTCCACAACTGTGTTCCCCAAATCAGGCATTAGTGTGTACAGCATTTCGAGCTCTCAATGCTCCTCTGCTGAAGGATAACTATCTTTCGTGCCAAGATCTACCACCAAACCCTTTCCTTACCAAACACCTGCTCCCACTTTTCTCTCTGGGAAACTGGTGCATGAAGAAGGGGTTACATATCACCTACTATACTGTCTCTTTAGACGTGTAATAGTTTTGTGGGCTTTCGGGGGGTTCTACTTGTAGAGGTATGCATATATTTTATTTTACTTGTGATACACTACACCTTCGCCTTCGCCTATATATGATGACAAATGGTCAAGAGACCAGATATATAACCCAGCTCGTTGAGGCACAAGTTGCCCTATGAAATAAGAAACATGTTCTGATACAACAACAATTCTACTTTATTACAACTCAAGCAGCTTCGTTCCATTGCTAACGTTAACTGCAGTCATTTTACACTCTATGACAACAACTACGGCATGGAAGACCGAGTCTTATCAAGAGGGTATGTTTTATCTATTTCCTGTTTAAATTCCCCCCCTATAATGATGACAAATGGTCAAGAGACCAGATATATAACCCAGCTCGTCGAAGCACAATATACGTGCGTTGTGAGATAAGAAACATGTTCTGATATTTTACTTCTATCTTCTAAATACAGCATATTTTTGTTGTGTACCATACTAACTTGGTATCAAGGTTTTCTCTTTGCGACTTGGATATTGTTCTTTGGGGGTATAGCTAGACAGTATAAATGAAGAATTGTCAAAGCCATGATTGTTTAATCGCGTGAAATTCATATTCGTGTTCCATAAGCATACTTGCAAAGTTAAAATCTAGAAAGCAGCATGCCATAATCCACATGCAACGTAAAAGACCAGATTCCTATGTGCAACGAAGTAGGTATTCTACAACAACCACTTGACGCCAAAACCGCCCATTTTGTTTGCCGCTCCACTATGCAGTGGAGTCCCAAGGCAAAGCAAACGTGCCAACCCATTCCTCAACCTCGCTTCGTAGCTGTACAATCTCCGTCTGGCCATCTCCCTCACCGACGAACTCCAGGAAAGCCTTGACGCTACCAGGGTTCTTCCTTCCCTTCTCGGTTTGCGCTGCAAGAGCCTCCTTGTCCAGTCTCTGGGTAATTGTGACGGCGCGGTTGACAATGTCTGCCACGCGAGAGAAATCCTCGGGCGTGAAGCCACGGGTCGTCATTGCTGGCGTACCCATGCGGAGTCCACCAGGCTTGAGGGCGGACTTGTCACCTGGCACGGTGTTCTTGTTCGAGGCAACACCAACGAGCTCAAGGATGCGCTCAACACGGGCACCATCAACACCTTGTGGTTTCAGGTCGATAAGGACAAGATGGTTGTCAGTACCGCCAGAGACAATGGTGTATCCGAGGCCACCCTTGTCCTTGGAGTCTCCAAGGCGTTTGGCCAAAGCCTGGGCGTTTACCAGGACGTTCTCCTGGTACGCCTTGAACTCTGGGCTCTGAGCCTGCTTCAATGCAACAGCAAGAGCCGTGATAGTGTGGTTGTGGGGGCCACCTTGGTGGCCTGGGAAGACGGAAGAGTTGATCTTGTCCTCGAGGTCGTACATAACCTCCTTCTTGGTCTTGGGGTCAACCTTGCGGACTCCCTTGCGGTAGAAGATCATGGCACCTCTTGGGCCACGTAGAGACTTGTGTGTAGTTGTGGTAACAACATCGGAGAAGGGGAATGGCGAGGGGATGACACCAGCGGCAACAAGTCCGGAGACGTGTGCCATGTCACTGAAGAGATAGGCTCCGGCCTTGTCGGCGACCTCGCGGAAACGCTTGTAGTCAAGGAGTCTGGAGTAAGCCGATGTTCCGGCAACAATCAGCTTCGGCCTGTATAGCATAGCCAGCTCCTCTAGCTTCTCGTAATCGATCAATCCGGTCTCCTCATTGAGGCGGTATGGGAGAGTCTCGAAGTACTTGGAGATGGCCGAGATCTTCTTTGTAGGTGTTTGGTAGCCGTGTGACAAGTGACCACCGTGAGGCAAGTCGAGGCCCATCAAACGATCATGGACATCAAGGACAGCCGAATAGGCGTGGAGGTTGGCGGGTGAGCCGGAGAGTGGCTGGACGTTGACGCCCCATTCGGCGGGGTCCAAGCCAAATGTCTCCAAAGCTCTCTTCTGGCAAAGTATTTCTGCCTGGTCGATGAACTCGTTACCGCCGTAATATCTTGCACCTGGGTATCCTTCCGAGTACTTGTCTTTGGCAATTGATCAGCATTGTTCCGGTAATGGCGGGGGTGGTTCAACTCACTTTGCATCACACTTCCAAGGGCATCAAGGACAGCCTGCGACGTGAAGTTCTCCGACGGGATCAGGTTAATGAAGTGCTTCTGGCGACGTTTTTCCTACCGCACTGTTAGGAGCAAATTTCCCCGATTGCACGATGGCATCGCTCACCTTCTGCAGGATGTCGTAAACTTGGGGATCGCCATGCTCGAGGTCGGCAGTTAGAAGCTGCAATTGAGTAGCGGAAGTCAGTGGAAGTCCTTCAGATTCGCTAGATTTTTGTACTTTCTGCTGGCCTTCTGCGGACCTCGAAGACTGTGCTCTACGTGCATAAGCTACTGAGGCAGATGCAGTTCGAGGAAACGGCCTGGAGGCCACAGCACCCAAACGAGACGCGAGTTTCAACGACATCGCAATTCTAGAGAAACGCGATCAGTCTCTGTCGAATTCGTTAATAGGGTGTGCCGTCTTACCTCAGAAGGCCGATATAGGTGCCTCTTATTCAGTGCTTATGTATTTATATATACATATATTCTCGGGGCGGTCTCTTGTGCTCTGAAGCTTTCGGAATCGGAAGTCCATGCCCGTACTAGATGCTAAGCTCGGTAGGGTAATGTGACGCATTCAAATATTTCCCCTCCGCGCAACTCTTGGCTTGTCACTCTACCCCCCAATTGGCAGGAACTTGGCTCTACAAACTCACATATTGTCTACAAAACGATTATAGAGCTGCAGAGGCAGGCGCAGCTCACCTCAATTATGGAATATTAAGATCAGTTTGTCAAAATTGTTGATTCAACCTCGAATTGATTTTCTACCATGTATTGATTCAAAACCTCAAACTTCGCCGCCAAGCTACGAGACTTTCTTGGCCCAGAAAGGCATCCCGAGTAGCCAACTACCAGCCCATCATCATTCAGGCCAGTAAAAAATATACCTTCAATCGGCTTGATTGGGACTGAAAATGATAGTCTATCACCTGGGACATCTCGGTGCGTACTTGTGGTCGATACTATTACAGCTATGAGCTACGTACCTGGTACGGACTATCAACTTTCCATCCTCCATCCTGTCCATATTTACATTCATCATAAACCCAACTAGATCTTTGATCCGATAACACTTCCGCCGTCCAGCGTGATGGTTGCTCCATTGACATAGGAGCCAGCCCTGCTACTTAAGAACAGGCAGGTTCCAGCCACATCCTCGGGGCTTCCAATCCTGCCAAGAGGGATCCCAGACTTGATAGATTCGCCAAATTCCTTCAAGGTCTGCGCCATCATTTTGCTCTCAAATGGCCCGCATGCAATGACATTGCTTGTAATGTGTCTCTTGCCAAGATGGTTGGCCAGAACCCTGGAGAGGTGGTGCAGACCGGCCTTTGAAGAGCTGTACGCAAAGGTCTCAAGAGATGGTACACGCAGACCGTCGACCGACCCGATGTTGATGATGCGAGAGGGAGTACCCTGGCCAGCCTTTGCCTCTAGACTCGGCGTGAGGAGTTGGGTAATTGTGAAGACGCGGTGCAGGTTCAGGGTAAGAACACGGGTCCACGCGGCATCAGGGTATTCATCGAACGAAGCTCCCCAGTTGGAACCAGAGTTGTTGACGAGAATATCCAGGTGGTCCTCACGCTTCTTAAATTCTTCAGCGAGGCGCTTGCAGTCTTCCAGCTTGTAGAAATCGGCGGGGATCGCGTGGGCGGACCCAGGGCCTTCATAGTAAGAGGCGTTAGCAAGTGACGGCGAATGACGGATGCGATGTAGTGTTGCTTACCCAGAGCATTCAGCTCAGCACAGGCCTTGTCGCACGCCTTTGCATCTCTAGAGGAGATATATACTTTAGCTCCGTTGGCAACATAGCCTTCAGAGATCATACGCCCAATGCCTTTGGCACCACCGGTGACGAGAACGACCTTGTCCTGTATTCGGATTCAGCCATCAATTCTGTGAGGTCGTTTGGGATACCGCAGTAGCTTACCGTGACATCGAAAAGAGTAGAACGATTCATTTTGAATATATTTCCAACTTCTGCTGCAAAGAAATACACAATTAAAGATATTTGCAAAGTAAATAGAAGAGGAATTGAATGTTGCGTTCCCCTCCACTACTAATATGTCAGATCTATGCCTCGGCCCGTGGACAAGTTTGCTCTGTTTGACAGGGAAGGGACCGTCAACACCTGGTGGTTCTAGACCCCAATTCTCCACCTACGTAAGTATTGATTAATAAACAACGGGAATGATGATGATGAACTCCCGTGGCGGGGTACTCACTCTGCCCTCCAAACTTAGTAATGTGATATTTATTGAAGAAAATATAAACTCTTCGGCCAGCTAACAGGCACCTCCTCATCCACATACACACCAGTGAAGCTGCTCAAAGCACCCGTTTCCAGACTTTCCAGACCTCAAACCCACGCATAGACGTCACAATGGTCAATACAGAAGCTCGAGAACGCCTCCGCCAACACTTCTTAAATGCGGAGGAATCAAACCACCCTATTAAATGGGATGAGCTATACCGCGAAGGCTTCATCCCCTGGGACAAAGGCATCCCTTCCGCTCCACTCGCTGAGGCTCTGTCACGGCACGATCTGATCGGTGGGCCTACGGCCGCTGTATCTGGCACAGGAAAGCAACGAAAGCGAGCTCTCGTGCCGGGCTGTGGCAAGGGTTACGACGTGCTACTTCTTGCAGCGTTTGGATATGACACCTATGGGCTCGAGACGAGCGAACTGGCACTGAAAGGAGCGAGAGAGACAGAGGAGAAGCACGGTGGTGACGAGGTGTATCGGGTGCGGGACGAGGCCGTGGGAAAGGGGAAGGTTACGTGGATTACCGGGGACTTCTTCAAGGATGATTGGGCAAAGAGTCTGGGAGAGGGGTTCGATGGTACTTTCGATGTGCTGTTCGATTATACCGTATGTTCTAGATGATCCAAGATGCTAACTCCAAAGCTGATCTCTTCAAATAGTTTCTGTCTGCTCTCCCGCCTACTCTGAGAGCAGCTTGGTCACGCCGGTATAGCCAACTCCTAGCACCTACCGGCCGCCTCATCTGTCTCGAGTTTCCAACATATAAACCGATCAACTCGGGAGGTCCGCCATGGGCTCTTCCCCCGTCGGTGTATATGGCACATCTTCCCCGTCCAGGGAAGACTCTGGAATATGACGACCAGGGCGGGATCATTGAAGACAAGGTGGGCGAACCGCTTAGCGACGGTCTCGTGAGGATAGCACACTTCCAGCCACAGAAGACCCATGCGGATGGATACGATGCGGACGGTAACATGACGGATTGGGTTGGTGTCTGGGCGCACCCTATAATCGAATCATAAGTTAGTCCATCTGTATAAATTAGAACAACACCATTCAAGGTGTCCTCCGAAGCGAGTTATAGTGCTCGCCCAATCCGTATCCGTGGTGATAATATGCCAGCCATATCTTCTCGACCTCCTCTTCCGTCTCCTCTGGAGAGAACTTGTCCAGTCTGCCATCTTGTAGAACGCAAATCTCGACATTGTAGCTTTTCGCGAGCGCAATCAGCTCGACTTGCCCGCCCCACTCAGCAGAATTTTCTATCTTCTGTACATATGTGGGAAGCGGCTCCTCCAAGAACGCCTCAAACTCGTCCGGGTGTCCTTCAATGTACTTCGCTGCCGTCCTCCTGACTGCTTTGTACCTGAACGCTTCTGTCTTCTCGGCCTCGTTCTTTGTCCCAAGATCTATGCCAGCTTGATCGAGTTGATCCGCCACAGACGAAAATAGACAGTGGCCGTCAGGTCGGATCTCTTTCTCGTCCAGCTTGTGGGTTTTGAACGCCTTCAGCATGGCAGTCCGTTCCTGGCGCTTCCAGTTCGGCAGTTTCGCAGCTTCCTCTTCAGCTTTGATGGCCTCTGCCTCTTGCTCCGCGGCGCGGCGAGCTAGACGCTCTTTTTGGCGGTTGCGTTTGGGTTGGGAACCTTCTTCTGCGGGTGCGGGGTCGGAAATGGCGGCCTTTTGGAGATCCGCGGCGAGGCTCTCGTCCTGGGAAGGTGCAACGCTCGCATCATTCTCTGGCTCGGATTCTACGTCTGGTGCATCTTCGGGGGCGTCTCCGCGCAGTGCAGCGAGCTCGGCTGCCTGAGTCTCTTTCAGACGCCGTTCGAGCTCTGCGCATTCATCGTTGACACCTTTACGTGTCTTTTTGGTGGCCTGCTTCTTTTTTTGGGTGATGCGCCCCTGGAGATCTTTATTTTCTTTGCGATGCCTCGCCTGGGCTTCCTCCAAAGCGTCCATGGCTTTGTGTAACTGAAAGAAGCTGGCAGATGTTTGCATCTGCTGCCACAAAATTTCGGCGTTTACCCCACGAAGCAGTAATGGGTACACGGGGGGCGTGTGCTTAGTAGGATATAGTAAGAACCGCTCGATATCGGCACAATTGCCAATCTGCACCACTAGCGTCTTTTGAGCCTCGGTCTCCCATCATTCGCGGGCCACTTTACATCACTCTCTCTCTCTCGCTAACGTTATTTTTTGTATGCGTGCCGTTACTGCCGAACTCTATACCCCGAGATTCCACCTTCCATACGATTTCCTGGCCATACACCGACCTAGGTACCGGATGACGCCAATGCCCAGGTTGGTTTCCCAAATGGTCAAGCTTTTTACGCCGAAGCCCCTAGAGGCTTATGGGTTTAGTTGTAGGTCGGACGGCTATGAAAGACCCGTCCCCCCGCTTCTCTGCCATAGTTGATCCCCAACATTCTCCTCATGTTGTTTCCTCGTCCTCGTTCTATTTAACGGATATTTGCACTCAGATATACATATGTCCTTGTCCAAATACATGTACTTCGAGTGTATACATTTCTCTGCGGCGGAACTTCCTCTGTTAGACTGACAAACAGCATACTTTGGGAGCTCCATTGCCTCAACGTGGTATCTGACTGTTACTATGGGAGAGGGGCCAGGGTTGAGCAAGATACTCAATGAGACCCAAGACGTAGAAAAACTGCCTCTGGGCACTGTCTCGGCAGTTGACCACAATGGCGAACGTGGTGCCGTCGGCAAAGCAAAGAGCGGAGAGAAAGATGCGGATGGCCTCTCAATTTCTCATCCCTCGACTAGGTCCATAAGCCCGGACCAGGCTGGAGAAACCAAGGAGAATACTCGTTCCAAATCCCAGTCGGCGTCGGTGCGATCAAAGGCTGTGACCATAATACCGCGGTCGAAGAGGAGGGGACTGCTTGGGCGTCTTGCTCTCATTCCCGAAGTATCACATCCTCCGGAATATACCAGGAAAACGAAATGGCTCATAACATTCATCGTGGCATTAGCTGCTGCTGCTGCGCCCATGGGGAGCGCCATTCTCTTTCGTGAGTCAATTCACGGCTCTCAGCTGGATAAGTTGAATCTCTTTTGACCGAGTACTGATTGTTTTTAGCTACTCTACCACAGTTGTCAGCAGAGCTCCATGCCTCATCCACGGTCACGAATCTTTCGGTTGCTTTATATATGCTTGCCATGTCTATATTCCCGTTATGGTGGTCTTCATTTTCTGAGACGCTTGGTAGACGAACCATATATCTTGTGTCATTTACGCTATTTACTTTATTCGCCATTCTATCTGCGGTCAGCACTTCAATTAGTATGCTAATAGTCATGAGAGTCTTATCTGGCGGTGCTGCGGCATCGGTCCAGGCCGTTGGCGCAGGCACAATCGCAGACATTTGGGAATCAAAGGAGAGAGGGAGAGCTATGGGGATTTTCTACCTTGGACCTCTCATGGGCCCTCTCCTTGCACCCATCATCGGCGGAGCCCTTGGAGGGCCATTTGGCTGGCGAAGCTCACAATGGTTTCTTGCCATCTATGGGGGTTGCTTAATTTTAGTCCTCACTTTCTGTCTCCCGGAAACGCTCCGAAAGACTGTTCCTATCAGCGAGCTTGCTTCTGCAAACCCAGAACCTAGTGGGAATGCCGACATGCCAGTTGCATCACGCATCACAACTCGCCAGTCAGTCAAGGACCAAACCGTCACTCTCGTCCGCGTTTTAAAGCGGTGCTTTATCGACCCGCTCATGATTGTCACATATCTGCGTTTCCCTGCCGTTGCGCTAACCGTCTACTATGCCGCAATCACCTTCGGCTGCCTCTATGTGCTCAATATATCACTCCAGCAAACATTCTCTTCGCCACCCTACGGGTTTAGTACCATGGTTGTCGGCCTCATGTACATCCCCAACTCTCTTGGCTACGTCAGCGCAGCTCTCTTCGGTGGCCGCTGGTCTGATATCATTATGGCCCGTGAAGCCAAAGCTGCTGGCCGCTATGACACCGAAGGCCGGCTCATTCTCATCCCGGAAGACCGTATGCGTGAGAACGCGTACATGGCGGCAGCAGTATATCCGCTAGCCCTGGTTCTATACGGCTGGATTGCAAACTATGGGCAACATTGGATAATCGCTGCCATAGCGAACTTCTTTTTTGGCCTTGGCAGCATGATAATTTTCAGCTGCAGCACGACCATGCTGACAGAGTTCATGCCGAAGAAGAGTAGTAACGGGGTGGCATTGAATAACTTTGTGAGGAATATATTCAGTTGCGTGGGAGGTGTGGTGGCGAGCCCTCTCATAGATACCATTGGGAACGGTTGGCTATTCACAGGGTTGGGTGTTTGGGCACTAGGGAGCGGCTCGGTGGTATGGGCGTTGCGTCGGTTTGGACCCAAGTGGAGGGATGGGATGGTAAAGATACAAGGGTGAGACAAGAGGTTCGAGGGTAAATTTGGAAAGCTCGGTGTCCCGGCGTCATCAAATGTTTTTGGAATTTTGAAGCGGCTCGTTAATATTATTAGCAGAGCCAACCTGTGATGTTGGAAACTTCGAATTTACAAATCAATTTTCTTGACCACCTCCTTGCTTCGCTGCATTTTATAATGGTTCTCTAGCTATTTCACATGCGTACAACCTGTTTTTGAAGCTTTCGTGCCTAGATGGCAGATCTGTCTGTGTCGACGAGTTCCATTAACAAATCCAGACTCTTGGTGCCAGGAACTAACGGAGATAACATGGGTTAGTCCTACCATCTAAGACAAAGCCGAGCGACAAATCTACGGCATGTCTTATGCGGGTACGATAGTACTGATGCAGGTTGATTTCCAATTCCCCATAGTGTACAATGCTGTGAAACAAAAGGTTCCTTTCGTCGAAGACATGTGTGGGTTGCGGCAAAAAAAAACCACCCCACCCTACCAACATGGTGGAAATGTGATGATGCTCACGGATCCCCCAGGTCCGAATTAACAAAGTAAGTGAATGGGCTTTATGATCAAAAACTATATTTCTCTTTACTACCCTAGGACAGTCTTCTTTTATTTCTTCTTTGAGCACATAGAGATTGGACAATCTTCATTGTCGTCGGTTTCTGAAAATAGCTCTTTTTGTTCCATTTTATTTATCACTGTTCCCCACTCATTCATTGTTATTCATTGTTGAGGACAAACCAAAGACGATTCAGCTCAGCTCGGTATCATCCTGTCCTTGGCATCACATATATATATATACCTTCAGGTATCTGTGACTGTATAAACATTCTCAGAACTCCTTCACATCACCGCCATTGCTGAATATCAAGTATCATACACGTTCCGACATTCTCAGAACTCCTTCACATTACCACCATTGTTGAATATCAAGTATCATACACGCTCTGATAACTATTTTACCTTTTGGAAATATCATCATCATGAGTTACGTCCAGTGGCTTTTCGAGGGCCTGGACTACGACCAGAATAAACCTGTGAGTTTAATATCATATCATCCTCCCCTATTAATTTATGAGAGCTAACTTACCTGAATTAGGTCTATATCGACGCGAATAACCCAGAGCGCAGCCTTTCTACTACCCAAGTCAAACCCTTGGTCCTGAAGATAGGTGCCGGCTTGCAAAAGTTTGGCCTCCAGAAAGGCGACTGTGCTTGCATGGTCAGTCTCAACGATGTAAGTTTTTTTTCCTTCTGTCTCAAGCATGTCTCATTCTAGAACACTATAGCTGACCATTCTAGATATACTACACGCCAACATATCTTGGCATCATAGCCGCCGGAGGAATCTTCACTGGTGCAAACCCAGCATACAAAGTTTTCGAGTTGGCACATCACTTGCGTGTCTGCAATGCGAAATTCGTCATCGCCGAACCTCAGACATTAGCCAAAGTTAAGGAAGCCGCCGAGGAGGTTGGGATTCCGGAATCGAACATTATCATTTTTGATGTGCATCACCATGGTGTCCCATCCGGGGCAACATCCTTCTGGGACCTCATCGGCGAAGATGAGATTTCCGTGGAGGACGTTGCCGATCCAGCTAATGCCCCTGCATCATATATTAGCAGTTCTGGCACGTCAGGCCTCCCGAAAGCTGTGGTGGTTCCACATGCATACCTGATCAACCAATGCCAGCTCCAGACTGAGAGGAAGGTGCCCTACGAGGTAAGTATTATATTCATATTCCAATGTTTCAGAGACAAAACTAACTGTTTACAGGTTACCAGGCTGAGTTGTCTTCCTCCGTTCCCCGCCTATGCAGCCCCGTCGCAGCATGGGATGCCACTAAAAACCGGATCTCCTTGCTACATTATGCCGCGCTACGATGGAAACGCGGTTTTGGATGCAATTGAGAGGTATCAGATTACGGAGGTGCTTCTTGTTCCACCAATGGTCCTCTCACTACCCTTGTTGCCAAAGTGCACAAGATCGGCTCTGGCATCTTTGCGTCAGATTTTCTGCGGCGGAGCTGCGATTGGATATCATATCCAGGAACAACTATACGCCATTCTTCATCCAGATGCCCGCATCAACCAGATCTACGGAATGTCAGAATGCGGCTGGGTTTGTGGATTTTACTATCCAGAGAAAGACGAGACCAGCAGTGTCGGTCGGCCATTTCCTGGGTTCACTCTAAGGGCTGTTGATGATTCTGGGAATGATTGCCCAGAAGGTCAGGCTGGTGAAATCTACATCAAGCCCCCTTTCCCGATGCTCGGGTACCTCAACAACCCTTCAGCCACAACTGAGGCATTTGCTCCAGATGGTTGGACCAGAAGCGGGGATGTTGGGTACATCAAGGATTCCAAGTGGTACGTCCCTGACCGCAAGAAGGATGTCATCAAAGTCAAAGGTTGGCAAGTGAGCCCAACGGAGTTGGAGGGCGTACTCTTGCTACACGAGGACATCATCGATGCGGGTGTGATCGGAATCCAAAGCGCCAATACATTCGACGGCGTACCCCGCGGCTTCGTTGTGCTTCGCCCAGGGAGCACCATCACCGAATCCGATGTCAAGATTTGGATGAGGGAGAGACTTGCGGGGTATAAGCAGGTGGATCGAGTTATTTTCGTCACGGAGATCCCACGAAACCCAACGGGGAAGATTTTGAGGCGCCTCTTGCTGGAAGGCAAATACACCGAGGTGGTTGCGGCCGCTGACGATCAGACTGTTACACCAGGTGGCGTTGCCCAGGAGGTTCTCGTCGCTGAGAACGGAACTTCGGGCTCTATAACTCCCTCCACGCAGACTGCACCAGAGGGAACGGCCGAGAAGGCTCCCGTCATTGAGAACGGAAATTCAAGCTCCGCCTTACCGAGCAAATATCACAGTAATGTCCCTTCCTAATATCGCAAGTTTACGAGTAATAACTGTGGGGTGATAGTGTGTGGGTGGCCATCGAGATGGTTTGATCTTTTGAAACGGATATGTTGTTTGGGCTGCATGAGGAGGGAGTAAGGCTGTTTATTTGCATTAGACAGCATTCTGTATTTTTTATTTTACAATTATATTTTAAATAAAAACCTCATAAAAACCATGTCAATAGTCGGGCCGCCTCCACAACATATTCAACGGCCCGAAAGAACATACACTAAACCCCGCAAAGATCTGACTTCCCCCGTGCCTCCGCATATTTATAATTCAACGGCCACCTACCTTTTATAAATGTATCGAACACGTGATATGACATGACGCCCTTTCGGTGTCTCTCGGTGTCTCCCCGAGCCTCCCTAATTCCGAAATTGCTTTTTCCACAGAGGACCAATCGCCCAAGCTCATAAGCTGCAGCGGTGTATTGCCGCTGCACATGAATCCTACAACGACCTTGATGGCCAGGTTTGAAACCAAACCACGTGATTGGAGACACATGCATTGTTGTCCCTGCAATATAAGCAGGCCGGGCCTGTCCGCATTGCATATAGGGCGCATGGTATGCGGCCAATATCGGTCCGGCCCTTGAGGTGATTTGGAGTTGTTGCCCCAGTGCAGTGTTTGCGGGATTACTAGAGCAGGAGGTTCACGGAAGGCTTTGAAGAGGGATAGTCCACGCGGTGGTACTCTAATTCACGCGGGGAAACGGAGATGTGTATCCACACCTGCTGCTTGGATGCATGCACATGCTACCCTACGCGCAGTGCTTGACCTGCTTGGAGGTGGCTCTACCGAACCTCAACTGCTCGTCTCACCAACGGCACGTTGCGTGAGGCGACGGGAAGGATGAGACCTACCATCCGTATCAGGGCGGAGACAATTCCAGAAACCACCTTACCAGCCACACGACCTCTCAGTACCGTTCTCCCTCCCGGTGAGAAACATAGCCAATAACCACCGCCCTTGGCAACGCCGATAATGAACGGGCAAGAGCCGATGGATCGACGGCGCTGCCGCACGCACAAGCCCCCTCAACCCCAAACTCACCGCCCGCCATCCACCCGGCCCTCCATCGACCCGCCGTCCGAGGAGCGAGACAAGACGGGATGTGAGAATTCGCAAAAAGCGCCTCTGAAGATTCTCAGCACGCGCTACGGGGTGGTGGCTGCAGGGTGACCGTGGAACAGGATGGATGGTGCGCGCATAGGTATTTGTCCGATGCATGGCTGCGCTGTATTGCACACACACTCACAAAGCACAGCAACATACATTGCAGCGACAGTTCCCATTCCTTCTCTCTCCGCCCCCTCCCGTCCTGAATTCCGCGCCGACGAAAAACAGCTCGAGCGAGCTCCATTTCTCTACTCCATCGCAACGAGACCATGTTTTACTAACCTGCACCGCCCCATGCGGATCTCTCCCCATCGCCCTCCTCTTCCCTGCTCTGCCATGTCTTGCCCGTTTCCGCGCCCCGGTTGCGCGGGCAGCCGGTCCACCCACCCCGTCCCGACCAGACCAAACCAAGCGTCCCATCGCCATGGCCTGGTATCCCCGTGCGTGGCACATCCCGCCGCCCACAGCGCCCACAGCGCGGCGTCACGCTGTCCTGTCGCTGGCCTTGGTCGGGCACGCGAATACAGTAGGGTGGGTGCGTTGGGTTGGGCACGCGGGTATTTGGGGGATATGCATGGGCGTGCACAAGACGGGTGTTGGTCGGCGGTTGCATGGTTGTGCAGAGCAAAGAAACAGCGCGTTTCTCCCGCATCCTTGCCTTGCGAGATTCCGTTTGGGAGGTGTTGGCGGTCGTCGTTCCAGGTTTCCCCATCCTTAACCCCTACGTGGGTGCTGTATGCTTACCGTTTTCTTGCATTTATCGTGCATTTATCCACCCGTTGAGGGAGAGACGTGCTGGTCGACCATCCACGACCTCCTGGCCTGCTGGCGATATCTTCCGGCGGGGCCCCGGCTGTGGCCGCGGAAACAATGTACGACTCCACCACTCCACAAATGGAGAGACGAGTGCGACAGTGCTAACCTAACTACAGGTGCTCGAGAAATCGCTACCAGCAAATTGAGCAGATATAATTTCCCACCATAGCTCCAGTTTCCCGCCACCTAGCTTATTGATAGGACTAATTAAATGTAGTAATTCTAGCCCCCAAGAGAAAAATGAGCCTTTTATTTTTAAGAAAAAATCATTTCCATGTATATGTATGTAACAGCACAATAAACACTAGCCACGCTCCTAGTTATGCACGGTCCCCATCCAAACATTTCTGGCAGCAGCACGACAACATAGTACTACCCTTTCCGCGATCCTGCTGGCAGAGGAGGACATCGGGATGCGACCGCGGTAATCCCCCTTTGAGACCCCTCCACCTTGTCCAAATCACTAGCTAATGGCGCGGTGGGCATGCAACGAACCAGCGTTTTCATAGGGGAGAGTGGGGAGAGGGTCCTCGCTGCTAGCCCTTGACGCACCGCATCGGGTCTCGCCCGCCTGCCACTGAGAAAGGAAAGATGGATCTAGTTTCACATGTCACAATGTACCTCCCAACAGGAGTTGTAGAGTGATCAGTGTGTTGGAGTCAGTGCTCAGAAGTAGAAGTGCTTGCTCCCCCTCCCCACCACACACAACCCACAGACCCCAGAAAGCGGCACCCAAAGAAAGAAAAAAACAGACTTTGAAAAGGGAAGAAGACATAGTATATCTATAATAATTTCTAAAGTAGTACTTATCCGTAAATTTCCAATCAGCTGCTACGTAAAGTGGCAAGCAATAAGTTTGAAGAATCGATGACAATCCAAGATGATGTGACCGGCGACAAGAAACCCAAAACTATGTGCTCGTTTCTGATATATATGTGCCTGCGGGAGAGCCTTCATCACTAAAGTAGAGCTTTGCGCCGACAAACTCCACGCCATATTTGCAGTTTGTAGAACCCTACCACATCTCTCATGACTGAAATGTGACCCCATTGAATCATACGCCAACGTTTGAACCCCCCACCCACCCAACCCAACCCTCTTTTGATACTCCGTTCGCCGTTGGGAGAGAGCGGAACAAGAACAAATGCGATGACATGACGTGCGTGAAAGACATAATGTGGACATACGTTTACACACGTACGTCTGAAAAGACGAATTCGGGGTACCTGCTCAAGCTGGGATTTCTGTAGATGGATGATATAAGGACGCACTCCGAGGGACCACGCCACTTCGGAGCAGCGTCGCTCTCGCAATCGATGTAGGATAGAGGATAGAAGTCATAACGGTCATGGCACAGCCCAGCGCGGGGCCTGCTCGGCTTCCTGTCGTGCGACGGCGCCGCTCATAAAATAACACATTTCTTGACCTTTGGCTTATCGTCCCTGTAATTCCTCGGTGGCCTATCACCGCGCGACGAGATGCCATCGCCGAGCGCAGAGCTGTTTCCCCTCGCGCTCGGTGTCGAGCGCAAGCTCTGCTGCCGTTGTCGGCGGAGCAGGCGCACGACGTCGTAGAAGGCCTTCTCGACATTGATGCAGTTCTTTGCCGAGGCCTCGACGAACTCGCAGCCCAGCTCGCGGGCGAGCGCGTGGCCCTCCTGCGTCGAGACTTCGCGCTCCGTCACGCGGTCCGCCTTGTTGCCTACGAGCATGATGGGGACGGCGCCGGGGGGACTGGCGGGCGCGGCGAACGAGCCAGGGTATGAGGGCGGAGAGGCTTCCTTGACGCGCTGGATCTGGTGATGGAAGCGCTGGATGCGGGAGAATGAGGAGCGGGAGGAGATGGAGTAGACGAGGACGAAGCCTTCGCCGTCGCGGATCCACTGGTCTCGTAGAGCGGTGTATTCCTCCTGGCCGGCTGTGTCGAGGACTTCGAGCATGCAGGATTGGCCGTCTATGACGACTTGTTTGCGATAGGAGTCTTCAATTGTCGGGTCGTAGCTGGATAATTGCAATTAGCCACGGAGCTGGAGCTTCGGGAGGAGAGCCACTCACGTCTCGACGAAATGCTGGAGGCATAGCTGTATCGTTAAAGCGGTCTAGAGCTGTGCGTGAGCTTTCATGTCCCAGGGGCGGAGGAGAGGGCCGCGAGAGACCGACCTTGCCAACACCACCATCTCCAAGCACCACCAGCTTGTACAGAATCATCTTTCCCGACATATTGTAGAGGGTTGTTGTTCTGCAATGCTTGGTCGCTAGATGTTCATGTATCTCGACTGTGGGGAAGTTTATCGGCGGGACGAGCTTCTTCAAGGACGAGTAATGGTGGGGCAAGAGACAGGAGACTGTTTTTGCACGGGCTGGGCTGCTGCTGGGTGCTGGGTGCTTGCTGCGCTATGAATGTCGGATAGAGATCGAAATGGCCAAGCTTCTACAACAGTACGTCGTCCAATGCAGTCTCGTGCGGGAAGGGAAATTCAGGGAAGAGCGGCGGAAGGAAGGAAGTAGAATTCAGGTGTAGTCGCAGTTTAGTCGCCAGTAGTAGCTTTGGGGGTGATGGGATAAGAGCAATGCAGTAGTGCGCTCAGAAGCTCGGACGGAGTTGTTGGTGGCAGTAGCGGTAGCAGTAGTAGGAAGGTAGTTTTAGCAGCAATCGCTCGATAATCATTAATCACCAATCTGATCCGAGTCCGAGGCGAGATAAATAATGGGAGATAGCGGGGAGATAAAGAGAAATAAATAATGGGAAATAAAGGAAATAATGGGAAAAATATCGGGCTTCTTTTCGAGATATAGGAGGTTGGCACCTTTTTTTCGGAGTACTAGTAGTATTAGAGAGTAATGACAGTAGTGGAGGAGTATACTATCATACTATAGTAGTAGTACGAGTACAGTAGAGGGACAATGCAGTAATTAATTGTACAAGTAAGTACACTACAGTACAGTGGGGAAGTATGTGCAGTCAGTACATACAAATATGCACAGCGCAGTGCAAATACAGCACAGGTAACGTGTATACAGCACAAAGTACAGCACAGCAAGGTACGAGTACAGTCCGGAGTATGTGATGTGCGAAGTAAGTTGTCGTTTTGCACTCAAGTCGTCGATCCCTACTCGACCTACTCGACCTACTCGAACCCATTCGCGCGAAATGCTCTACGATATCCACCGAGAAAGATTTACACTACAGTAACGGCACAGGATCAAAATCCCAATATCTGTCCCCAAAACCACGCCCAAGAAAACTCAAATCAAGGTCAAACCAAATATGCAGTTCTCCACGAGAAAACTGTCACTATGACAGCAGTCCCGTCGCCTCGTCAGCACTCTAGTTACCGAAGCGGCACACACGCACACCACGCACAGCACCGTCTTAGGTAAGCAAGGGTTGCGACACCGCACCGCACCACACAACACGGCCCTGATGTGACGGGCCACCACTGGCAGATCAGAGCGAGGAACAGACAGACGCCGGACAATGGACCAAAAGGTCAAACTTAGACAGGACGAGCTGTGCAGTTGTTGTTGGAGTGGACCCAGGTGGCGCACCACAGAGTCACGCCCATCCACTGAAAGGCCGAATTGTCAATGTCAAGCGAGAGGGGTACATGACACATCAATGTATAAATATGGACGTCTGGGCTCGATCAGCAGCAAGCGATCGGCGAGCACCCCTCTCGCGAGCGGCTGGAGGGGGGACGATGCACATCATCGCCGGAGTAGAGTGGCGTGCGAGCCACGCCGAGCGCTCGTTACTTCGGTAAGGGTTGTTGAGTGGTGTGGGTGTGGATAAGGCGTCTTCCAGCCTCAAGCCCATCACCCAACATCCGCGCGACTATTACTAAAATCACGACTCATGAGGAGGGGGGAAGCCAATGGTATGTATGCATGAAAAGCGCTTGAAAAACCCTGTATTTGTAAAGTCGTAAGCCGCCCGTCTGGCCTGTGCAGTTTGAATAAACCTATTTGCATCTTCTGCAACAATCTCGTCCGAAAAAATATCCATCATCCCAGCCATAAAACCCCTCCCCCCGGCCGAGATATAAAACCCTCAAAAATCCATCCGTCTTAAATAAAGAAGAGTTTTCCGGCAAAAAAAGAGCCCGTCATGTCGTGGAGACTAAGGTGTGTCCTCCCAATTTCGCCATCCAATTTCCTCCAAACGCCCGTCCAAGTATATACATAGAAAAATTTCGAGCTCGACGTAGAGCCTTTGGTATTGGTGTGAAGCGCGATCAATCAGTTGCGTGCTCGTCGCCAAACGGCGTCTCGTCCTTCTTTTTAGCCTCCTCCTTGGCTGTCGCCTCACTCTTCTTCTTTGTAGCCTCCTCAATGACTGCACTCAAGCTACCCTTCTTTGCGTGTCCCTTCGTCCTCGGTGATGAAGCGGCTGGTGATGGATCGCTGAATGGCCCCTGCTCAACAGTCGGCGTGTCGTCGATAATGGTGATGGCTGCAGATTCGCGGCTGGCTTCATTCGTCTGTGCCTCGCCCTCGCTCGACTCCTCAGCCGTGGATTTCGGCTTATCGGCCTTAGGGGTGATTCTGACGACCGTCGGCTTTATCTGCGTAGCTGCGCTGGCGCTGTTAAGGAAGGTGGAGCCGACGCTGAATGCTGGGCTGGGCGGAGGCTGCATGTTGTTGTTGTTGTTGTTTTTATATCGGTTGTAATCCACACTTGGAACAGGGGGGGTTAATTCCCCTGGGGTGTGGCCACCGTTGGACTTGACGCTGATCACAGCTGCCTTTCCTCTCATGACAGTCTGGGCGGGTAGCGGCGAAACGACAGCGTTCTTGCCGTAGATGGTAGATGCGACACTGGATCGTGGTGCGTATGAAGTTCGGTCAGTCATGGCAGAGTAGGTAGAGTCGCGGAGGTCGCCAGGCATAAAGAAGTGCTCGTCCTCGTAGTTCGGGGTGCTTGCGCTCGAGAGGGCGATAGGGATAGGTGGAACCGGGGGAACGAGAAGGCCGGGCGTCGAAGGCGCCGATCTGTTCGTAACACCTGGAATATATGCGATCTGGATAATGTTGGAGGCTCTGGTGAGCACGGTAGAAGCGATAGAGCCGACGGTATGGGTAGAGGCGCGCGCATCTCTCCTTGATGCGAAATCCTTCTCCGAACCCGTCGCCTGGTTGGTATATTGCTCCGCATAGTCCTCCTCGTACTGAGCCCTCTTGTTCTTGACGAAGAACCTCCACGCAAGGTACACAATAATCGCAATCGCCGCCAGTCCCCCGATAACCCCTCCCACGATAGCGCCAATGTTTGGGCTGGAACCACCGTCGTCAACTGCTGGCGTATCGGGGTTTGTTGGGGTGACTGCTGTAGGATCGACGATACAGGATGTGGATTGGCAAGTGTCGCAGGTCTGAACTGATATCGAGCATTTCGAACCCGTCGGGCAGGACGGACAGGGAGGTGTTACCGAAGGGCAAGGGGCACAATCGCGGGCAAACAGACCCCTCGACGCTATCCAAAGGTTAGAATCAACAGATAAGCAGGTGGGTTGGGTTGTAAACTCACCATCGCCGAAGACCGCCATTTGAACGGTTTATGGATAGTATATGAAGGAGATGGGAACAGGCCCAATATATTCAGTAGCAAGGCAAACGATCTGAGCACAGCCCGGAGTCGCCTCACAAATAGTGGTTGCTGCCGTACCGAGTTCTGGTCCTGAAGTTGACGTGGCACAGCCGAACGAGTCTATTCTTCCGACCACCTGCTGATGACTTGTAGAACTTTGTTGCTTCACTCGTACGAGCTTGTTGTGTTGTGCCTGTAGGGCGTCTAATGATATTTGATTGAAGTGGAACGGTCGATTGCAAATCGAAATAAATGGTGTGTGGAAGTGCTGGTATATAGTGAGCGAGTGTGGTGGTATCTCGAGTTGAGATGACCAGAGGTTATAGTTGAAGGTGTCTGTGTCCTAACATTGGACCTGGCTGATAGTATCGACTCGCTGGTTATGAAAGGTCGGCTTCGGGGTAAGATGTTTGGTAAAGCGCGCCAAGTGAGGACGTTCGAGAGTGAAGGCGGAGATCGAGGGTCGGGTTGGGGTTCGAAGTTCGAAGTAGCGTTGGGGACCTGAAAAGTCGGTGAAAAAAAGGGTAGTCCAGGGGAATCGAGAATTGGGGGAAGGAAGGGGAAAAGGGACCCTGAACAATAAGACGATGGGGTATGAAGATGAGAAGGTGAGGGTGAGGGTGAAGATGGAGATGGGACGTGAGGATGGAGGGACGAGGCAGGTGAGATGAGATGCGAGGGAGGGACGACGGGCGGGTCTGCCGTCGTTGGGGTGGGCGGCATGGAAGCCATGGCTGAATGATCGGAAATGACAAGGGGGGTGGGGGGATAACGCATTAGGCCGAAATAAGCTAGGAGATATTAGCCGTGGACCCCCAGTGAGCCCTTCGTGTTTTTGGATGGCGGCGTCTGATTCGAGGGTTCCTGGCTTTGCGAGTAAAAACGCGTCGTAAGGCATGTACCTTTAGTTACTCTGGCGTTGTACCTTTGGTCTACTGGCCTACGCTCTCCACGCATGAAATACGGCCAGAACAAATGATTTGCAGAGCATTGTTGAGCCATTTGCGGTGTAATATTAGACTATACGGTAATATTTGACTATACGAGTAACGAGTATGCTTACTATACCTTTGGCAATCATATTAGGAGGAGACACATGGCTGTCACGGGCGAGGGCGAAGGATCATCCCTCGCACAAAAACACACAGACAGTCTTCATGTGCAGAACGATCTAATTATGCTAGCTATACTTATGGTAGTATGTATACCAACCAACGATCACTGATCAACGATCAAGCGTATCAAGCGTATCATCAATCCTGTTCCCCAGCCTCTTCCCATTGCAAATCTCACCTCCTCGGAGCATGATATGCACAACCATCGCGAAATAGCGCGTCGGTAGCGGGAGAAGGTGGCGTTTTGAAAGTTCGCTGGCGTGCTTCCAGGAAGGAATGCCGCTGAAACATCGCGTCTCTGATCATTCCCCACTGTTAAGGTGATACCGCGGCCTCGCTCGCTATCACCCACGTTTCAGAAACACCTCTCCACAGCTAACTCCACAGATCCGCTCAACTGCCGCTCTGTTGCTCTATATTGGGTCTTTTTGACAGAGGTCTGGCCATTGCACACGGTCGTGGGTTTAGGTTGCTGTATCCACATGATCGCTCAGAGACAATCAATCTGTCCGATTGAGTTGCTTGTAGCTCAAGAGGTTAATGTGAATCACGATGCAGAAACGAACGTAGCCTGGTCAAATTTCGCTCACGCATGCTCAAGTGGTCAATGTGAGGGAAGCAAGGAACAACTGTGTACAGATCTCAAAAAGTATTGCATTATTCTAAAGTCTCAAAAAAGCGATTTTTTATACAAGTGCAACATATCCCAAACAAAAAACGCCGGTCATTATATGTTGACGAGACATACTCGCGAGCGTAATACGCCCTTTTCAACGTCTCCTGAAGCAGCGCATGATTCCGGACTTACCCAGGAACCACAGGCATCCAATAAAGCGAACGAGAGACAGACAGGCCGTCGCAATGAGCAGGGCCTGGAAGAACTTGGCTGTGCGAGCAGAGGCTTTGTTCTGTTATATTTGTTAGTTTTATGATCGAGGATATGCATGTATGGGTTAAAACTTACTCCGAATCCGAACGAATCAAAGTTGTCGCTAGTAATGACCACGGCGAGAATGGCGTTGGAGAAAATCCAGAAAGCCACCAGGGTCGTTCTGAAAGACTTGTACGAATCCTCCAGAGACTTGGACTCATCCTCCTTGGGTGCCTTGTACTCCTTGAGGGCGCGCTTGACGGTGGCCTCAAACTGACTATCAATGTCCTCTTGTGGCTTGTCAACTTCTTCGATGACAGCCGCCTTACCCTCAACCTTGGTGGTCTGTGCAGATGGCAAAGCATCGACCTTGTCCGATCCCTTGGTTCCCCAAGACACATCGTGCCAGTTGCTGTAGGAGTAGACGTTGAGGATGTTGATGTACGAGGATGCAACGAGCAGATATTGAGGGAAGGAGTGGAACATGTGCCATGGGTCCAGGTAGAGGAACGAGGCGACAAAGTATAATCCAAAGGTGGCCGCAAGCGCGATGAGAATGATACCGGAGCTGTTTGACGAGAAGATATTCGTAGTGAAAATGGCGGTTTTGTCCACGTTCGATCCGACGAAGGCGCGTACAACCAAGAACATAGACAGGGTAATGATATACAACTGAATGAACGAGAAAATCATGAACGACGTGATGTATGTGTAGCGGGATCCCTTTGGCCTATTTCCGAGGGCCAAAACGAATTGCATAACCAGACATCCGAGGTAAAGGTACTTTAGAATCGTGTTGATGATTGGGGTCGCCGTATCTCCGAAAGGCCATCCGTGATGCTCTGCTCCGGAACCAGAAGCTGGCTCAGGAAGTCCAACAAGATCCATGATGACAGTCGTTGTAAGCCAGTAAGAAGCGAGCGAAAACCAAGTGAGAATAACCGTGAAGACGTTGTAAACAAGCTGGATATGGAAGAAGAACATGCGGACCAAGTTGTGACCACTCTTGTACATTCTGCCAAAGTGCATGACGGAGTAGACACTGGCAGCGAATGAACCGTTAAGCCATCTTCTACGCTGACCGATGAACTCAGGGGCACCTTCGGGAACATCCGTTTCACCCTTTGCCGCCTTGATGTATGTCAAATGCCACTTCGAACCAGCCTTGGCGACCAACTCGAAGCAAAGAATACGATCCTCGGCCAAGAACATGTTCTTCTTGAAAATGTTCATACCCTCGATACCCTTCTTTCCGAGAATCGCAGAAAGCGTGTGATCACCGTGGAAGTACTGCTCAAGCGGGCGACCAATGATAGCACGGTAGCGGTATGCAGAGAAAGCACCGGGCAACACACTGACGTATCCGAAAGAACTCTCAAGCGGCTTATCGAGAATGTTACTGATCTTGTACTCGAAGTTCTGAGCTGCAACCAGAGGGTTGATCAGGTTGCGCCCTCCCTTGCCCAACATAGCGTGAATTTCACCACAAGCTCCTCCGAGATCTTTGTCGTTAAAGAAACCTTCCCAGAGCGACAAGAGCGACTTGCCGCCAGGCTTAGTACCCGCATCCAGCAGAATACAGACCTCGGGATTCAGAATACGGCCGAAAGCGTTGAACAACCAACGATGAGAGTTAATCTTCTTGCTGTTCTTCTGCTTAAGACAGAACATCATCTGCACGGGTGGCAGGTTGTTTGCCGCACCCTCCTGAGGACGCACAAGCTGCTGGTTGGCAGTCACCGAAATCTGCGTCGTGTACTCGAAGATATGGGCGACCGTCTCCTTTCCGTCGATATCCTTCTTCATGACACCTTCTTGGAAAACACCAACAGTGGCCAGAACATCAAGAACCTCCTTGTCGCAGGCATCAAAACCATCAAAGACCAAGCAGACGACAATCTTTTGCCATGCCTGCCCTCCCTTGTTCCAAAACTCAGTCTTCTTGAGGCGGACAATGTCGTTGATGTTCTGCATGACACCGTGAAGCGTGCGCGAAAGCAGCGCCTTGTCCTCGTTATAGTATGTAATCGCAATCAGGAGCTCAGTGTGCCTATTGTACATCGCGGGTCTCAAATTGTAACCGTTCCTCATTGTGAAGTCGTTGGGGTCGCAGGTAGCCGCTGTGTATCGCATGTGGGTGAATTCTTCGTTTCCAGCCTCGACATCGGCGGTGTATTTCTTCTCTATCGAGTTCTTGATGGCACTCGGGACAGGGTAGTCGATACTGAGGACGGAGCCCTGAATAAGCTTGACCTTCCTTGTAGGGTAGCGCTTGAGGCCACCGCCGCCAGGAGTCTGACGCTTTCTCCAGGCATCTTCTGAGTCGATCGTTCGCGATGGCGATGGGGCTCGGTTTGTGCCTCCGAAGGGAATGTCCTCAAGTTCGATTCCTTGCTGGAAGGATGAGCCGCTGGAGTACTCTGTGGCGTGTTGTGGGTTTTGCTGCCCAGGCACAGCGTACGACTCTGTCAAGCTGTATGCTGTCGAGACAGGCCTCTGAATATCCAGATTCGATTGATTGTTGCCATCAAACGGGGACTGGTATGCATGCGCACCGCTTGGAGATAGCAGGCCCAGCTCGGATTCGTTTTGGTTATACTGGCAGTCGTTAGCATTTGGCAGCCGTTTGGCTCACCACGCCGAAGGGGTCACACATACACGAGGATCCGAAGGGTCCACCTCACGATGAGGTGCCCCTGGATTGTAGTGACCGTCCATTTGTGTGATGTTGATGGAGGCGACGCGTGTATTGCGTTTAAACCATCAAATTATTGCGAAATTGATGGGTCCAGAGATATCTGTGTAGCCTCCAGAACAAAACGCGTTGCCTTTTCCAAGTTCGATCAAAAGTTGTTTCGGGTTTCGGAGCCTTTGTCTAAGGATGGAGAGGTAACGAACGAGAGACGAGAAGGCACAATGGAAGATGGCCTTTGGGGGGGGGTGAGGATAAAGGGGGTAAAACAGGTTTCTTTGAAGACCTCAGTGTGAGGTTTTGGTCAGAAGTCTTGAAGCAGAAGAAATGTTTCACAAGTTGTGCTCTGTGATTAGCACCCAGTTGGCTGTGGCGCTGAGTGCTCCAAAAGCCCGCCAAGAAAAGATGGGGAACAGAATCCAAGGATTGCGAAGTGTGCCACACTCCACACAGCCTCACCATCAGCGCTACCCTAGCATTGCCGGCGACAAAGGAGGTACCACTGTACTGTATAGCACTCTATTTCAGAATTCATCTTGAATTGATGTGTGTATTGGAAATTTAAATTTTGTCCTCCTCCTCTCAACTCTATGAAAGCAGGCTCATCAGTTTCATTCTCGCTCTTTTAAACGTAAACCGATATTTCTATGCATATCATATCAATACAGACATATCCTCTGTACATGAGAGACGACTGATCAGATTCGTTGCTGCCAGTTCCATTCCTGCAGACCTCGCACGTAAGCAGGGAACCCCTTTCGCCCTTTGCCGACCGCCCTATTCAAAGGGGCCTTTTTTAATGAAGTACTATATACCTGGGATACGCTGACAGTAGATCATCGACAAAAGTATCTAGTACTCTTCGTATTGAACGAAGAAATGGGTCGGACGTAAGACTCTCTTAGCTGGCAGACAGGGGATGGTGTATTAATAGACCGTTCCTTCCCCCTTTGCCAGTTCCCGTACCCATACCGCAAAATTTGTCGTCGGTACCCCTAGCTCGCCGCGTACTCTGCCCACGACGTTGTACTCCACTACAATTGCTATTTTATACTGGTACCGCTGTATGGAACGGCAGCCATCCGGATTGATCTGCTTTATTCTAGACTTTAGCTGAGGGCCGAGACATCATCAATTCACAATTACGCTGTTCTACGCGTGGACAGGATTGTTAGATTGTTAGATTGTTAAGTCGTTATTATGTTCACTCTACTGTCTTTTCTTGAATTGTGAATTGAGTATCCTGTTCTGTTCCCAAGTTCCCATTTTTCAATGCCTTGCTAGCCCATCGCCCATTCCTGCACATGTTATACGGCAGTAGTACTCGTATGTATGACAGACTACCAGCGATCTTCAACGGTCTCACGACTGTGACTGTCGTATAACACATGGAAATAAGGGTCGTGAAGATGAAATTGCGGGTTTTTATCAGGAATGAAATTGATAGCTACTGCATTCCGTAAGACGGCTGCATATAACGCGAACTGTGGCGCGATGCTGTCCAACTGACATATGGCTGACCTTCAACCGTTGGCGGCTGGGCACACACCAGGTCGGAGGTCGGTTAGGGCGGCCGCCGACAACAAAATTTACAGTCTGTCAACCGAAGAAGGTTCCTGGCACGTCTCCCAAGAAAAAAAGTACAGTCAAACCCCTGTTAAGACGATCTATTCGGTGCAGCAAATTATATCGTCTTAATGAGTATATCGTCATATTGGCTTGCTTATCTAATCCAACCGTCCAAACTGGTTTGCTGCCTTGCTTGCCTCCGCAAGCTCTCAATAGCTGATTCTAGACGCTCTAAGCCCCGTAAATGGTCTGTATTAAGTGCATCTTGACTTTCTGTATAGTTAATTATAACCTGGAGAGCTTCATAGGCTTCCTTTGCTGTATATTGAGGCTGGGTAGACTACCCTTCTTCTTCGTCGTCTTCTCCTTCATTTTGAGTAGTAACTCCTAGGTGGTCATCAATAACCTGTTGTAAAACATCGTCTAGATTGAAAGTCGTTGCTTCTTCTACATTTTCTTCGACTAGATTAAGGAAGTTTGACATTACCATTAAATCCTGTATATTTCTAGTACGAATAACCTCGTTATATAGCTCGGAAATGCCGCTTAGTATAATAGGGGTAGGGAGGGATATTAGAGTTGAAACTAGAGTTGACTTTCGAAAGCAGTTATATATCGTTGTCTTTGTAACATCGTTGTTCTAACTACGTAGAATCTAGCGTATAGCTATTCGAATATCAATAGTAGACTGTGGATCTTAGCCTACCTCTATCGATTGAAGCATAAACTAAAGCCATTGTCGTCGATAGCATGCTTTGAAGTTTTAGATGATTCCTTAGTCTAAAGGCTAATATCGACTTGTGCTATTTGCTAGAAGCTAGCATATTCGTATATTCGACGGAGGAGGATTAGTTTTAATAGCAGAGTAGTGAGCGGGCAAGTTATCCATTGTAAGCAGAACTTAACGTGTTGATCCAATATGCTAATAGAATTCTTAAAGCCATTCACACATAATAGTAGTATTCATCTAAGCCTTCTTATTCCATCGCCATCGCCCACCCATTGTTAATATGCTAACATTCTGTAGAGCTCGAGGAGTCTTCGCTTTACTAATAATCCATACAGGTAGACGATCTAATCCTGTTGCATTAACACAAAAGCAAAGAGAGATACGAGCTTTCTCTCTCTTTAATCTAGGGTAGGACTGTGATAAAAGCCCTCGTGACGGTATCATCTTCCAAAATAAGCTAGTCTCATCCATATTATATATATCCTCCTCTTGAAACTCTCCTGCAATAGTTTAGAGAGCCCTCATTTCGTCTTCTACTAAGTTAGGAATTGATCTAGCTTCACCGTGTCGAGTCCATAATGATATATGGTATCGTTTCTTGAACCTCTTAAGCTAGCGGCTACTAAACTTAGGGTAGGGCTAGCCTGTATATTAAGGAAGCTATGCCTAGATTCGCCGTGCCTTTTCTTGAAGTAAATCACCGGTTGTAACCCCTCCTTCTTGTTCAATTTGTATCTGCTAATCAAACAGAATCTTCTCTAGCTCTAGCCAGTTGCCAGTACGAAGTCGTAGGCTTGTCGGATGCGAAGAGTCATCAAGATTTGCAAACGTATTACTTAGAGACTCGGAGACTGTAGATTAGCTAAGCCGATGGTCGTATTCTTGAAAGAACCACTCGATACACTACCTTTGAGTAGGCTTTAGGACTTGTCGATGAGCCTAGCGGCGTAGGGCACGTCGTTGTTCGATTAAGATCCCTCTCTTTAGCGGCATTATGGATGGCTTCAATTCGACGGCATTACCCCTGCTAAGCCGATATTACGAGGTTTACAGACGATATCGTGGATATCGGTATTTATATGTGGTTTTATTTCATCCCGGAAAATATATCGCACTAACGGAAATATCGTCATAATGAGGATCGTCTTAACAGGGGTTTGACTGTAGCTTACTCATGAAACGCCTGCCAAGACCGATGTCATGTGATCACTATCACCACGATACTCGAGATCGCCAATGTTCCGATAACAAAACAGTCACCCCCTCATTCACCCAGGCCCAACCTGCAGTACTCACTTCTCGCTGCTGCTTAGCACTCCACCGCCCTCTACTATATAACCCAGCTTGCCCTGTCAAAAAAAGGGGCTTCCTGTTCCTCGCCCTCTGCACGCCGTCGGAGAGGGGCGTCAGGCAACCAGCACAGCACCGGGAACACCTTCCCGCAGTCCCCCACCTTGGGTATACCGCCACCATGCTGAAAATATGGTCCATGGTATGCACATTCCACAGACGGCCCCTCAGAGCCCTTGCATAGACCAAGCTAACGCCCTGGCACAGAAAGCGAAGGAGCAAGCAGCTGCCAACGCCAACGGCACCAAAAAGAAGAAGGTCACCGCCGCCCAACTGCGCGTCCAAAAAGGTCTGTCCACCGCTGCCCTTCCCACCGCTCGCGCCGCCGCTAATCAAGCCAGCTAGATCTCGAAGAGCTTGAGGCGAGCCGAACATGGCGCACCGATTTCCCCGACCCCAACGACATCCTCAACTTCACCCTGACGATCGACCCGGATGAGGGCATGTACAAGGGCGGACGCTTCCACTTCTCATTCGCGATCAACCAGAACTTCCCGCATGACCCGCCGAAGGTCAAGTGCACGCAGAAGATATACCATCCCAATATCGATCTCGAGGGCAATGTGTGCCTCAACATCTTGCGCGAGGACTGGAAGCCGGTGCTGAATCTTAATGCGGTTATCGTTGGATTACAGGTTCGTCGTTCCCCGCAGACCCCATTCCATTACATTTACACCGCTAACACCAGCCATAGTTCCTCTTCCTAGAACCCAACGCCTCCGACCCCCTCAACAAAGACGCTGCCGAAGACCTACGATCAAACAGGGAAGGGTTCAAGAGGAACGTCAGGACAGCTATGGGCGGTGGCCCTGTAAGGGGTGTGCCTTTTGAGAAGGTGCTGAAGTAGCCGCCGCTCCACGATATAGAGGATATGGGGACTACGGGGATAATTGTTTTGGGCATATGAGGCGTTTTAGCACAGCGGGCTCTGGGAGTTTGTTGCGTTTGGCTTCGGCTGGCGCGTTCGTAGAGGAATGCCCGTATTTTATTACAGGCAGCACTGGAATTTATACTCTCAAGAGTAGTTGCTATGGTCGGTTTGATGTGGCTTGTGATGATGTGTTAGCTCATGAGAAGGTAGGACCCTTGAAGAGGAGGCAGCTTATCCTTGTGCTGCCTAGAGTCTCGAGGAGAGACCGCGTGGGACAGCAACCAATATCAATTATAGATCTCGATATTTGACCTCTTTTCATACCAATTTAAGCAGGGCCTGGAGCCACCACTGGAAACGTTCCTTCCCCAGTCGCAAAACAAACGGATGAATTCTTATCACATCACGTAGCTCAACTACGGCCAAAAAAACTCGTCGACACGTTTGGAAAGATTGTGCCAGTAGAGCCAACGAAAAGGAAAGGCTCCGTCTATTTCTCGGCTCTCTAATACAAAATGCTTCGAGATAATACACGTGCTCTCTCATCGTCTTGCGCTCGCGCCGTCCCTCTCACCGTCGTGCTCTCTCACCGTCGTTCTCTCTCTCTCTCCCTTCCTTGCTGTCGATGTCTCAAAGTCCTTCTTCGCCTGGTCGTGATTTATCTGTAGGATGGTCTTGTCGTTGGTCAATGTAACAATCTCACCCCGTAACCTAGCCACGTCTTCTTTCTCGGTCTTAGTGGTGTTCTCCCGGGAGGTGTTTGCGGCCTCTTTGCTATATCTATCTGCAGCCTCTGTTGCCTCTGTAGCCTTAGCCTCTGCCTACCCTGCTGCTGCTGTCGATTGATTTGACTGGTGGGTTGTGGTTGGCGCGCTGACGATAAGTTTATTGAGGAAAGCTTCACGGAAAGCAGGGGAGTTGGCGAGCAAGAGGAAGTCGGCGGAACTGGGTATTAGTGGTATCTAACCAACCTTCGAAAAATAACAACAATTACAGTAATCTTTCTTGACCTTTCCATGCTCGGATAAACGAGCAATAAAACGACCCCGCTGATTGCTTCGTGCGGTTATGGCTGTTTTGCACATGCCTTTGGATTTGATCGAGGGGGGTGTCTATTATAAGCAAACTGTCGAGACACGGAACAACTCCTTCTGATGAACATTGTCTATGAGACGAGAAAGAGGGAGGTACTAGCTATCCTTCGACGTCAGATCACCGGAGCAGAAGTCAGGTTGTGGGGGGTTGATTTGGTTGCCGTGTAGGAGGGTGTTGGTTGCAAATCTACATATAAGTAAGGAGAGGAAGATAAACGCAGCACAGCACCACATCCATTAACCCAACAATATATGGGACGACAAGGCTGGTTTCTTCCCTAACGAGCTTACAGAAATTTTCCCTACGGGTATGCTTGAGCTGGAGTAGATGACTTTATGGAATGGGAGGGGGAGAACGACGGCAAGGGAGCTTGACAGGGAGAGCGCACGTCGGCGAGAGAGAGCACAGCGACGGTAAGAAAGCATGGCGACGGTAAGAAAGCATGACAGAGGGATAGCACAGCGGAGAGAGAGCATGACAGACAGCGAGCATAATCGTGTCTTTGTCGCTAGCCAGCCGAAGGATATCCCCCAATGCTTCGAGCTGTGGCCTTGCTTGGTATCCGAAGAGCTTTCATCGACATCAAGGAGAGTTTTCGAAGTATTAAATAGTACAGAACGAACGGCCGTTGCTCCCTTGGTTTCGGAAGGGTACACCAGAGATGTCAGTGGCATCTAGATTGAGTTTGATCGTTTTCATATACTTTATTTATTTTTAAAAATTTATATTCGGCGGCTAAAAATAATAGAACTTCACCCTCTAGCTTCATTATTTTCGGTGACTGGCTAATTAAATGACTCAAATAGTTTCTGAGTCATCTAGAGTCTTCATAACATCCGCAATCGCTATGATCAGCCCGAGCAATACCAGGGCCTCTTAGCGGCTGTTATGCACGGCTTCTTCTCCGACTTTTCGGCCGCAAAAGTAGCAGTTCGCAATTCCAAAATAATATCAGCATTGAGACGCCGAAAACGGCAAAAAGAATGAATGACCAGGCTGGGGTTCGATCCCAGGACCTTTTCGGCACATTAAATGTTAACGAAACGTGATAACCAACTACACCACCCGGCCAGTAGATTCTCCCGTAGTTTCTTCCTCCGAGTTTTCAGCCGCACAAGTGGCGGTTCACAAAAGCAAAAATTATATCAGACCTGTGATGCTGAAAACGGCAAAAATGAAGAATGACCAGGCTGGGGTTCGATCCCAGGACCTTTTCGGTACATTAAATGTTAACGAAACGTGATAACCAACTACACCACCCGGCCAATAGATGTTCTCCCATAGTGATCAAACTCATGAAGAACCACTTTGTGAAATGATGGCGTCGGCGATAGGCGAGCCTGTGGAGAAACTACGGTACTCCGTGCAGGAAAACCCCATAAACACGTGACTATGCCGAACTAGCGCACTTTAAGCTATGGGGCGTCGGGGAAGCGAGATCGGCCTCAAAAATTCAATACTCGAGCTACGTATCCCCACAACCTTGACTCACTGATATAAGAATCAACAGCCCCCCCCATCTTTCTTAGCCATTGAACCACAACACACAAATGGCTTCACGAACTCTTTCACGAGCTGCCCGCTCCCAATTGGCACGCCAATTCGCGGCCCCAGTGGCCAAGCGTACCTTCGTGTCCGTTGTCAATGCCGCTGCCAGACCGGCTGTCGCCAGAGCTGCAGCTCCGGTCCAGCAGTTCCGTGGTGTCAAGACTGTCGACTTTGCTGGCGACAAAGAGCAGGTCTATGAGCGCTCCGACTGGCCTCGCGAGAAGCTCCTGGTAAGTCCCTTCCCCGATGACGAACGGCCCAATTGGTGATCCCACCGCCTTTTGGGTTTTTCGTGCGACCTCGGCTTACGATTTCGTAGGAGTACTTCAAGGATGACACTCTTGCTATGATCGGATACGGTATGTTGAACTCGCTCGGTCAATTGCGCGAGCTCTGCTAACGAGTTGTTCAGGTTCGCAAGGACACGGTCAGGGTCTCAATGCCAGAGATCAGGGCCTCAACGTCATTGTCGGTGTCCGCAAGGGTGGACAGTCCTGGAGAGAGGCTGAGCAGGATGGATGGGTTGAGGGCAAGAACCTCTTCGAGATCGATGAGGCCATCACCCGTGGTACCATCATCATGAACCTCCTCTCCGATGCTGCCCAGTCCGAGACCTGGCCTCACATCAAGCCGCAAATCACCAAGGGGAAGGTACATCAAATCTACATCCAATGCCTAAATACACATTACTAACGCGCTCCATAGACTCTTTACTTCTCTCACGGATTCTCCCCCGTGTTCAAGGAGCTCACCAAGGTCGATGTGCCAACTGATGTCGATGTCATCCTCGTCGCCCCCAAGGGATCCGGCCGCACTGTCCGCACCCTTTTCCGTGAGGGCCGTGGCATCAACGCCTCCATCGCCATCTACCAGGATGTCACCGGCAAGGCTCTCGAGAAGTCCACTGCTCTCGGTGTCGCCGTCGGTGCCGGATACATGTACCTGACCACCTTTGAGAAGGAGGTCTACTCTGACCTTTACGGTGAGAGAGGCTGCCTCATGGGAGGTATCCACGGTATGTTCCTCGCCCAGTACGAGGTTCTCCGTGAGCAGGGCCACTCCCCCTCGGAGGCCTTCAACGAGACCGTCGAGGAGGCGACCCAGTCGCTCTACCCTCTCATCGGTGCCAACGGCATGGACTGGATGTACGAGGCCTGCTCGACCACCGCCCGTCGCGGTGCCATCGACTGGAGCTCCAAGTTCAAGGATGCCCTCAAGCCCGTCTTCAACGACCTGTACGACTCCGTCAAGACCGGCAAGGAGACCCAGCGCTCCCTCGACTACAACTCCCAGCCAGACTACAGAGAGAAGTACGAGGCTGAGATGCAGGAGATCCGCGACCTCGAGATCTGGAGGGCCGGAAAGGCTGTCCGCTCGCTCCGCCCCGAGAACCAGAAGTAAATGGTTGATGGATAGTTGGTTGGGTATGGTTGGTGACTGGCAGGATTTGTTGATGGGGGAATTTATTTTCGAACGGCGCATGTTTGTACTATAACTCGGTTCTCTATATCATCGGATATGACGCCTGAAATGCAAAAAAGTTGCTTACTCCATTAAAAAAATTACCTTAACATAATATCTTGATGCGTTCTTGAATGTGAACTCGCACCGAATTGTGATTGTATTCCCAGACGTAATAGCTTCAGTATGACACATTCCTCCGCGACCGGCTTCCGCAGTCAGCTGCCAGACCCTCCATCCCCTACCTTGCCCCGTTGTTCGGTGCTGCTCCGATATCCAGTTTTGCGGCTCGGTGTTCGGTGACCCAACTAGTAGTGCCGGTTTTGCATGAGAAAAATGTGGGGTTGAGGGTCTCGCCGAAGTAGCGCTCTCCGTTCTCGCATTTGTCGTATCAGGGTTTGGAGATTAGCGAGCAATGGTGCGGAGAAGATGCATGGTGGGATATTTCTTATGAGGGGTAAACTATAGGGTTAAACCGTAAGAATGGTAGTAATACGGAGTACGGAGAGGAAAGTCTATATGTGCCTCAAAGGGGCAGGTAATTGTAGATTCCAGGGCGTAAATTATGCACATACCAGGCTCTAGTATGGATAAGCCAGGACGCACCTCCACCGCATGCTTACCCCGCATACCCCTCCCCCCCTTTCGTAAAATATATCTTCAACCCTTCACGCCCATGTCTTGCTCCCTCACACTCCTATACCCTCACATTAATACACCCTCACGTGCCCATACCCCCAAATATTCACACCCTCACATTCCCCCACCATCACAACCACAATGGCCGACCCCAACTCCCTCCCCCTCGCCCGCTCCTCCGTTGTCGCCGCCCACACCCTCATAGCCCCCTACATCCACCTTACCCCCGTCCTGACCTCCACCTACCTCTCCAACCTAGCCTCCACTCCCCGCACCGCCGCCGAGCTCGCAGACACCCCCTGGGTCGGACAACCCCCCTCGAACCCCAAAATCCGCTTCTGGTTCAAGTGCGAGAATTTCCAGAAAGTCGGCGCTTTCAAGGCGAGAGGCGCGTTTCATTCGCTGCTGAGGTTGGTTGAGAGTGAGGGCTGGGAAGAAGGAGGGGGAAGAGGGAGGGGGGTGGTTACGCATAGTAGTGGTGAGTTCTTCTCATCCAGTCCAGGGATTTACTCTGGGCTCTCGCTCTAGGATATGGCAGATTGCTGACGGTAGAATGAAACAGGAAACCACGCCCAAGCCGTCTCCCTCGCCTCCGCCACCCTCAAAATCCCCGCCCACATCGTAATGCCACGCATCAGCACCCCCGCCAAAATCGCCGCGACCCAATCCTACGGCGCCCGCGTCCTCTTCTCCGGCTCCACAGCCCCCGAGCGCGAAGCCGTCGTCGCCGAGGTCATCGCCTCCACAGGCGCGACGCTGATCCCCCCCTACGACCACCCGCACGTGATGATCGGGCAGGGGACCGCGGGGCTGGAGCTGCAGGGGCAGGTTGTTGAGGCCCAGGGACAGGCTAAGGATGGGGGGAAGGGGAAGGGAGGGTTGAACGGGATTATTACGCCGTGTGGTGGAGGGGGGTTGCTCAGTGGTACGGCGCTGAGTGCGGAGGGGACGGGGATATTGGTTTTTGGTGCTGAGCCGGAGTTTGAGGGCGCGGATGACTGTAAGAGGGGTCTTGCGGCTGGGAAGCGGATTGAGACGGTGAAATCCCTTACTATAGGTGACGGCTTGAGGACGCCTGTTGGAGCGTGGCCATGGAAGGTTATTAGTGACACGAAGCTGGTGAGGGGGGTGTATAGTGTGACAGAGGAGCAGATCAAGGCTACGCTGCGCTTGGTGCTGGAGAGGATGAAGGTGGTTGTGGAGCCGAGTGCGGTGGTGGGGTTGGCGGTTGCGTTGTGGAATGAGGATTTCAGGAGGGTTGTGGAGAAGGAGCAGGGAGAGGAGGTGTGGGATTTGGGGGTTGTGTTTACGGGGGGGAATGTGAATCTTGAGGGGTTGGGGAAGTTGTTTGAGGTGAAGTAAGGGGGAGAGCTGCGCGTATTTGTATTTGGGGGTTAGATGATGTTGTGTTTATTTTACCAGTGATAGATATAGAAGGTATCGCATCTGAGATTTGTATATTTCAAGTGCATATGCATTTTCCAATGCCCTTTGTTATTTGTAATTCCCAAGTAGAGTGCAGCACTTTTCCTTTGTTTCACCCCCTGAAGAGGGGCTGGATGAAGCTGGTGATTGATAGTAGCAGTTTAAGTTGGTAGGATTTATCCATTTTGCTCAATTTTTAAGTAACTGATGTGACAATTATAGCATTTAGTAATTAGAAATGTTTGTTTCCATTACAGTTGGTGCAATCAGTCCCTGTTTAGATCGAGGGTAACGACATCCAAGACTTCATAACGACGTCAGACCTAGATACCTTTATCGAGAGTGCGTTTAAAACGCCATAGTCTACGAGTCCGTACCAAGAAGACTTTGCTTAAGATTTGCTCATTCCTGCTGGTCCACAGATTCCCGTCGCTAAAGATGTCGGTTGAAGACCCCAACACAGATGGGGAAGCGTCCAAAAAGACATTTGCAGGAATAAGAACTTGAGAGAGGAAGGCCACAATATTCGTGGAGGCTTTGAAGGTGGTCCGAGGGAGAGGGGTGACGGCAGGATGCGGTGACGGCGGGGGATAAAGTGACAGCAGGACGAAGTGACAGCAGGATGGGGGTGACACCAGGATAAAGTGGCGTTTCCCTATCCACAGGAACCAGGCGCATCGAGCAAACAGTTATCGTGATCAAGATTCGGGCTTTGGGGTGTCGGACTGTTAATGTGACCGGGATTTCACCCGTGGCGTAAGAGAACACTCTAGTATTCTACTGAGGTAGCATAAGCTATAGTTCAATGAGTGAGTTTCTCAGTTCGATCCTACATACAGTCTCTTACTTTTGTATTATACTTTGTTATATTTCATGTCCTCTTCATGTAAATGTCTAGCATATAATGATTACTACTGTGCTATACAATGATATACGCCTAGACCCAAATGAGCCCGAAACATCTGCTGTATAACAATATATATATATATATATATATATGCATGTTAAATTCAGAATAAAACCGAACTCCCAACCATCAAACAATACACCCGTTAGCAAACCCAAATATGTCCGAACAACCCGTCCCATTACCACTACGCCGTACCACCCGACACACGCCCTACATCACCACCCCTCCCCTCCTCTCCCTTCGACACCGCCAAATCCTCCCCAGCATCCCTATCCTTCTCCACAGGATGTTTCACCAAACTCTCATACCACTGCACGCAACTCCCCACCAAAAATGCCCAACTCCCCCAAAACGTCGCCAACCCCGCCTGATACTCCCCCCTACTCCCCCTCCAATAC